>SKCR01035338.1:0-81602 GCA_019454045.1 Zanthoxylum bungeanum | reverse complement strand
GACGCTATGGGACATAATGTCTAACATCTATATATGCTCAAAGCATATGAGACATCAGGTCGCGTACATTTTCATAATATACGAGCTCTGGGAGAGTTTTAGCAACTTTCTAGATCTATCACAGTAGATCTTTATTCATAGAATAAAGCTCGATTCTCCCAGGTTTTTTCATGGAGAATTTTATGAAAGCCAAGCTTTCACCGATTATAGTATGGGAATATTATTGCCGAGAAGCAATACATCATCAACATAAGGACAATGAATGTCAGTACGCTCCCACTAACCCTCTTATATACATAAGAATCATCTTCGTTTTGAATTAAATCATATACTATTATGATTACATCAAAATGATGGTTCCAAGAATTCAATGCTTGCTTCAATCCATAAATGGATCGATTTAACTTGCAAGCCTTGTTTGCATGTTTTGGCACAACAAAACCGTCAGGATGTTGTATAGAAACATCCTTCAAAAGGTTTCCGTTAAGGAAATCGGTTTTGGAGTCCAGTTGTCATATTTCATAAACAAAATATGCAGCAATAACAAGCAATTTCCGAATAGATTTAATCATTGTAACAAGTGAAAAAGTTTCATCGTAATCGACACCATGTCGTTGACGATACCTTTTCTGTACATGTATAGCTGCGTACATTTATATGTTGCCATCAATGTTTGTCTTCTTTGAAGACCTATTTAGTACCAATAGGCATAATGCCTTCTGGTACATCAACCAGTGTCCAAACTTGGTTGGTATACATGAAATCCATTTCGAACTTAATGGTATTTTTCCATAAAATGAGTCAATAGCCTATATCATTTCCTCATACGTAGTCGGTCCATTATCCTCAATAAGATTAATATCTACATAAGGTGAGATTAGAAACCCATACCTCCCAGGTTATTTTCAGACTCTCTCCGACCTACGTGGTTCTTGTGTATTAGAAGATTGTGGTACAGTCTCATCTCTGATGAGCTGTTCATGTTCCGTAAAAGATTCGGTGCCAAGAATAGTATTACTCTGATTTTCATCGAGTTTTACTTTCCTCCCACTTACCACATTATATAGGAATTCCTTTTCGAGGAAAATCGCATGGAGAACAACAAATACATTGTTCTTTTGTGGGTTATATAAGTACTATACTTTGGTTTCCCTAGGACAACCTACAAATAGACACTTATCCGATTTGGGTTATAGTTTGGTACCATCCAAGCATTTATCGTATGCCCAGCATCCCCAAATCTTCAGGAATGAGAAACCCGATTTCTTTCCTGTTCATATCTAATATGAAGTCTGTCTAACAGATTTTCATAGAACCTTATTCAAAATAAGTATTGCACTGTTTAATGCGTATCCTCATAAGGAAATTGGTAGCTTAGAGCGACTCATCATTAACCTTACCATGTCCAACAAAGTTCGGTTTCTCGGTTCGGACACACCGTCAAATTGAGGTGTTCCGAGAGAATCCACTGTGAAAGAATATCATACTCTTTCGAGTAATCTTGAAACTCATATGTTTAAGTATTATCCACTATGGTCCAACTGTAATGTTTTAATACTTTTCAAGTATGTTTTTATGCTTCGTGTCGAAACTCTTTGAATTACTCAAAGGTTTCCGACTTGTGTTTCATAGGATACACATAACCGTAACGTGATGCCACATCCGTAAAGGTTACGAAGTATTCATATCCACTTCTAGCCTAGCTAGATATGGGCCCACTTACGTCACTATGAACGAGGGCTAACAGATCGGTGGCTCGTGCACATTTACCGCTAAAAGGTGTTTTAGGCACTTTGCCTAATAAAAAAGATTCGCAGACATCATTTGAATTAGGATCAAATCCGTCCTAGTATCCACTCTTCGAAAGTGTGGATATACGAGTCGTGTTAAGGTGTCCCATGCAACAATGCCACAAATAAGTCTCATTTGATTTACTCAATTTAACCCTTTTGTTTGTCATTTTATATGTTTGAGATTCATTTATATTCTAAATATAAATACTGTTATTCACATCTAATGTGTATATCTCAATATCATCTTTATAGACAAAACACCCGGTGTTTCGAAATACAAAGGTATACCCGCAACGGGTTAAACTAGATATAGAGATAATATTTCTAGTCAAACTAGGTACATTATAACAGTCTCATAATTTAAGTACATGCCCCAAGGACAATTCCAAAACTTAGGTTTCTACGGCCAAAATAGCGACTCTCGTCCCGTTTCTGACTCGCAGGTCGATCTCATCTGAAGCCAGTCTCCTACTAATCAGCAGATTCTGCATATCAGTACATATTTTATGTACCACCTCCAGTATCAAAAATCCAATTTTAAAAAACAGTAGTGGACATGTTTATAACAAACATACCTGAAGCCGGAGCCTTGGCCCGCCTTCACTTCCTTCACGTCTGCCTTGTCCATACGGCAGTCACCATTCTAGTGACCCCGTTTGCCATAGTTTAGGCAGACATCTTGGGATATGTCTTTTGTCTTCATAGAAGACTGTGACGATTTAGCCTTGCCATTTTCTTCACACCCCCAGAAGCCTTCAACCAAGCCTTGGCCTTCTGGGATGTCGAAGTAAAATGCGTCTTGCGCTTCTTACCCTTTTAGAAGCTCTGGTTCTGCCTCCTTGAGCATAGCCATTAACTCTCCAAGAGTTTTCTCTTAGTTCATGATGAACCCGCCCCAGCATTCGAGTAGAGACTGTAAGATCAAATCTATGGAAGTCTCGGCCTGGTAGGTAATACCCACCTAACCTAGATGATCGATGTCAGTAATCATCTACGACACCTAGTGCTTTATAGATTTACCCTCTGACATACGCGAGCGAAAAACTTCTTTTGCAATTCGTACTTTTAAGATCTAAGGTTAGATCTATGAAGATCCTTTAATTTCCGCATCATGGTACAATGATCTAATCCATAGTTCCGACAATGAAATTTTAGGATTCATTGCAGCAAGCATGAAAAATTGAGCACTAAAGTTATGAGTCTTCCAAAGCTCATGCTCCACTATTTTCTCAACTCCGGGCTCAGGCCCGAGAGGTTTCTCCATCAAATATAGTAACTTCTCAGCTCACAGGACTATCCTGAGATTAATTTCTTAATCTGGAAAATTGGAGCCGTTAAAGACATTTTCACCAAGGATTATGTCTCTAACGCTAATCTTTCAGGTTGTTTTGATTGCTATAGTCCAACTATTCAATCAACGATTTCGGGTACAATCGAATGCAATGATTACTATAGTCCAACTATATAACCAACTACAAATGATCGGTTAAATTCAAATGTATTGATTACTATAGTCTAACTATATAACCAACTACAAATGAAGCAGTTTGAATACAGTCCAACTGTTCAATTAAAACAACAATTGAATATTAGTCCAACTAATATATATAAATTTAATGACGAAAAATAAAGAGCGCGTATTAGCCAGTATTAAACGAATATTGCAAATTTAATACTAACCTCACACTATTTTTCGGCGAGCCTCTAACCCTCTGTGGAGTACTCAGGAAACTTAGTTTCCTAGTGGGCTAGGATCCCGTTAAATAACACACAACCTTGACTTTGGCCAACAAGCTGTATGAAACTTAACTAGGTAGATCTCTAAGATCAATTGAATCTCATCCAATTCCTAGATCCAGTAGGTGGACCTCCAAGTCCGAAACATATATCTAATATATGTAAATATATCCAATATATTTCCTAACATGTTTCCTCTGAATCAACTAAGCCTTGGCTTTCGCTCAACAAACTTAATGATTCCAGTTAAGCGTGACCCATTGATAGTGGGAAAGCTTCGTAATCGAAGTCGATGAACTAGAAGTGACATTAACTTTGGCCAACAAGTCACAATCGCCCAAGACATACGATATGGAACAAAGCTTAAGCGGTTCAAACACATCCGCGATTGACAAAGGTCTTGACTTTGGCCAACAAACCAATGCCAATCTTGGATCTTGAGAGAGAACCACTCAATGGAAGGAAAAACGTTTAAAATTGTATTGAGGGTTTTTTCAAGTAAATTGGAAACCAATTTATTATCTTTGATTAGGTCTCATCATACTCCCTTAAACATGCATTCTAAAAGCATAATAAGGCGCGATAAAATTTAATAATGATATGCGGATGAATATATAACAAATTGTTCCTAGAACAAATCTCTCCATTTCCTCTCTCCCTCTAGCATTATTCTTACTTCTACCCAATTACATAACACTAAAAGAAACCTCATTTACATTGAGGGGAATTGGTGATAAGAGAAATACAAAGAGAAAAGAGATAATAGGCTGGACACGCAGGTCCATTTAATAAATTCTAAATTTATTACAATAATTTCCAAAATTGCCCCCACCCATATAATATCCATCAGATATACATTATTCATACAATACATCCAAGTATTCACACAAAGCATGTTATTCAATCAATCTAATCCAATTAATTAATCTTTGAATTAATGATCATCCAATGTTCAAATAATGATTTGATTTGCGCGAGTCCAACTCGTTTAAGAATAAATACTCAAAGTATGTAATCTTGAATTATATCAAACTACAATTTCAAATCCAATTTAAATTGTATCCAATATTAATTCATGTTTAATTCCAAATTAAAAAATTACACTTTCAATAGTGTCTTGAAGGACTTGGATTCCAAATCCAATCCAATTGGGTCTCAAATGCCCAATTAGCATCCAATACTATTCAATTAAAGTCCAATGGGCTTTCAATTGATTCTTTAGGCATGGGCTTTGGCCATTATGGATCAAACCCAAAATGTCAAGGCCCAAGTTAGGAATCACCCTATGCCATAAAATCAATTTAGGCTCATTAGGCCCAATTAAATTATTAACGGCCCAATGTCATATTTTTGGACTTTATGAAAATGGTTTAGGCCCAAATATGATCCAAGACCAAAATTTGGCCCAATTAAGCCCATTAGCCCAAATACAACAAATTAGATTAATATACCATTCCAAATTACATATTAATCCATTTCAAGTGTAATTAACACAATTAATTAATTAATCTAGTATTTCCAAAACACTAATTAATCTAATTAATCATGCTTAACATCTAATTTATGTCCAACACAAATTAATCAAAATCAATCTTTCCAACATGCTTCATATCTCACGGCAATGCCAACAAAATATCATCCAATTTGATTTCAATCCAATTAATCAACATTCAACATCTAAGATTCATTTCATGGCATTTAACATATCCAATTGTTGAAAGTCAAAAAATCACCATGAGCTACATCTAGGGTACCATTCGGCCAAGGTGTGAATTTTGGGGAAAATTAATCCAATCAATTTTTCTTAAATTCTAAGATGCATAAATCCAATTCATCATCATCCAACCACAACCAAACCACCAATTTAGGAAAATACATACTCCAAGCATAAAATCCCAAATTAAAGTTTATAAACCTTAGAATCCAAATCAAGCTTATATCTCGCTCTGATACCATTTTTAGTGTCCTAGACATGCCACAGGATCTCTAACGCGTGATTCGTGTGTGAATAATTAAAAAGAGTTGCGGAAAATACTCACAAAGATCGGTTGAAGTTCAAAACTTTTTCCATTGTTGATGGAAGCTCCAATCCTTCTTTTAGTGTTCCAAACTCATTGGTGAGTCTCCCTATCACCTCATTAAACTCCTTTAAGTGCTAGCTCACTTGGTTTTGTAAAAAAACATAAGAAGATGAGAAGAAGCTTGGCATAATGTAGTGAGCAGAAGAGAGAATTTTGCTTTGCTGTGAATAGTGAATTCATGCCAATTTCCAAAATTGACTTAGTTTAAATACTTGAGTTGAGTGTTGGAATTGGTTTTTGTAAATGACATGTAAACCAAGTCTTTTACTCAACCTTTAACTTGCCAAATCCAACTTCATCATTAGTCCAACAATGATGAGGTCAAGTGGATCCCACCACTTATTAAATTCCAAATTTAAGTTGGCTAATCCAACACGCAACTTCACCCAGGCCCGTGTTTGTTTAATTCCAAATTAAACTAATTTTCCGTCGTGACATAATTAAATCCAATTTGATTAAATAATAATGCCCAGTAAAATTATTACGAAAGTCGCTTACGAATTAATTCCAAATTAATTCGTTCGCTTGAATTAAAATTCAATTTTAATTCCGTTTTGAAATCCAATTTCATTTAATATATCCAATATATTATTTTAGCCCAAATAAATAAATTAAATAGAAAAATCCAATTTCATTATTAAATTTTTTTTACCGATTAATTCCAAATTAATCGCGTTCTCTCTCTTCTAGTCGAATTAATCCCAGATTAATTCTTACCGTAATTAATCCCAGATTAATTTCTCTCTCTCATAATTAATCCTAGATTAATTCTGTTCGAGTCAAATGTCATCGGTGAATCTTTGGGAGGCGATCCAAGAGATCCCTGGATATGTTAGCAGTAAATACGGTCATCGGACTATTCGAATTCGTGCGTACCCAGTACCACATTCTTATCGATTTACAAGACATGGTTGGCTTCTAGCAAAACACCGTGCCTACCCAATTCTCTCGAAATATTCTTTTAAGGAATATATAATCTATATCAGGCGTATTATACATAGTATTGCATATTACGATCCAGAATCGCATATCACATGCTAGGCCTGGGGCTGGAGTTGTATCTTCCCCGTACGAAGCATATATCAGATCACTAGCAACTAGTCTCTTTATAATCGGAAAGTCATGACCTAGTCATACTTTCCCGATGGCTATAACACTATAGAGTACAAGTTCTGTATCCCTGCGTGATCATCATCTCCATATGACTAAATTGATACTTCCATCTTGACATCAGACCCAATACACTACGATTCTCAGTTTACCCAGAGGAGGTGTACACAAAACCTGTTAAAGCCCCGGACGACCAAAACCAAAGTATACTGATTGTCGCAAGTATTAGCGATACAAGTCTCAGGTTAAGACCATATACACCTACCCTAATTCGGATTCCCATAGACACATAGTTATACTACCAATGGGATTCCGAGGGGTCTATCCAGAGCGAAGCTATTCCCGTACCATCGGAAAACTGAACCTCTTATCACACTTGCATGAGTATCCAATACCCAAATATATGAGAACTATGCCGTTAAGCTTCCATAACGCGCACAAGTGTAATACTAGCCTATTCTGCATTATCGATGTCCAGTCTCGATAATACTACGACTAGGGATATTTAATGATTAAACCTTATGTAGATTAATATTGTATCATATCTTATTAATCTGGTACTAATCATATGGACTTTGATCATTTATATATCCAGGTAATCCAATTACAAATGATAAAAGAGCAATTTCCTTTGTCACATAGTTAATTTTGTACAAGAACACCATGTTCTTTAAAAAAAAAAGTGATGCTATGGGTCATAATTATCCAACACTCTCTAGGTAAACCTTTATTAAGTGGATCCGCTAGGTTTTCCTTTGATTTCACATAATCGATTGATATTATGCCACTTTAGAGCAGTTGTCATATGGTATTATGTCTGCGACGTATGTGTCGAGACTAACCATTATACATTATATTTTGGGCTCTCCCAATAGCCGATTGACTATCACAAAGTATGCTTATCCCGAGCATCGATTTGGGCCAATTTGGAATATCCTCCAGGAAATTTTGAAGCCATTCCGCTTCTTCCGCTTTTTTGTCTAATGCTATGAACTTTGATTCCATATTAGAGTGGGCAATACATGTTTACCTCGATGATTTCTATGACACGGCTACACCACCAATTGTGAAAATAAATCCACTCGTAGATTTACAATCCACTGTATCAGATATCCAGTTAGCATTGTTGTATCCATCTGGAACAGCAGGATATCTCATATATTACAGACCATATTTTGAAGTTTCTCTCAGATACTTCAAAACTCTTACTATGGCTTTCCAGTGGTTATGTCCTGGATTGCTGGTATATCTGCTAAGCCTGTTTACATCTTGAGCGATATCAGGTCGTGTGTAATTTGTGAGATACATCAGGCTTCTGATGATTCTCGAATATTCTAATTGTGATACGCTCGACCCAGTATTCTTTGATAAATGAAGAGTTAGATCTATATGAGTTCTAGCCAAATTTAGATCTCATCTGTTATATTTCTCAATTGTCTTCTCAACAAAATGAGTCTGAGATAAAATATACTCTTCTGATTTTCTAAAAATCTTAATTCCTAAGATCACATCCGCTACTCCTAAATCTTTCATATCAAAGTTGCTGGTCAACACTTTCTTGGTAGATTGAATCATCTCATGATTACTACCAATTATCAGCATATCGTCTACGTAGAGACACACAATGACATATACTTTTTGAGTTAATTTGGTGTACACACAATTATCACACTCATTGATTTTGAATTCACTTGACAACATCTCTTTGTCATATTTTTCATGCCATTGTTTAGGTGCATCTTTTAGTCCGTACAAGGATTTTACAAGTTTGCACACTATCTGTTATTGTCTAGGAACATTGAAACCTTTGATTGTCCATGTAAATCTCTTCATCCAGTTTCCCATTTAATAATGTCGTCTTTACATCCATTTGATGAATTTAAGACCAAATATAGCTGCTGTTGATGGTGTGTTTTGTGACCAAGTGATTGAACAGTATGGTAAGGGCAGAGATGAAATTTCTCATTTTGGGAGGACGAATGTTCTGAGGGTATTAGCCATTCTTCGCCAGACATGGTGTTCAGACTCGGTTTCCTGGATTTTACCGACCTTATGACACAGCATGATGCAGATTTCAGAGACCGGCAACATCAGAGCCGAGACCAATTACTTTAGCCCGATATCTCGGTTCAGTCCCTGTTGGTTTCTATAATATGTCCCAAGGAAAGATTAAGCATTTGAAATACAATAAATGAATATATATTTAACTTTGAAGAATGGCGGAATCATACTTACAATGCTTTGTTGATGAAGAAAATCAAACCAAAATGGAAGCTCCAAGTGTTGATTGATTCGGCCAAGAGGAGAAGAAGGTGGAAAGCTCCAAGCTTTGTGAATTCCTTGCTCTATGATGGTTTCCCTATCACCTCTTTTGATCCCTTGAAGGTGCTAGCCTTGCATGTGAGGAGATGTTCCAAAACAACAACACTATCTTCAAGCTTTTTGGCAACCAAAATGAAGAAGATGAAGACCAAAAACTGCATGCAGTTTTCGGCAATGTGAGAGAGAAAGAGAGATTTTTCTTTTTTTTTTCTCAATGATTTTTGATACCAAAATCAATTTATATTTATGCCATAATATTTATTAAATAATAATAAATCTATGACACAAGCCATGCAAAGGCTTAGAGTGTCAAACACTCAAATTCCATGCATAACATTTGAGTGTATTATACACTATCACCATGCAATGCATTATCAATAAAATAATACATATAATGACATGTGTCATGTGGGCCCCACACGTTTCCAAATGAAAGTGGGCCCACGTGCACTCACGCGTTCGGGTTTGATATTTCCGAAATACCGAACTTGCGTCGCGACGTTAATTAAATCGAATTTAAATAAATAATCGCGCCTAGCGAAATTATTATTTACGTCGCTAACGAATAATTCTAAATTAACTCGTATGCCCGAATTAAAATCTAATTTTAATTTCGCGTCGAAATCGAATTTCAATTATTATATCGAATATAATAATTTTACTGATTAATTCCAAATTAATCGTTCTCTCTCTCTAAATAAGGCACTTTATCCGAGATAAAGTTTCTCCGCAATTAATCCAAGATTAATTAAGTTCGAATCAAATATCATAGGTGAATCTTCAGGAAGCGACCCAAGAGATCTCCGGATATGTGGCAGTAAATACGGTCGTCGGATAATCCGAACACGCAGTACCTCGTACTACGTTCTTACCGATTCATAAGACAAGGTTGGCTTCTAGCAAAGCGCCATGCCTACCCAATTCTCCAGAAATATTCTTATAGGAATATAAGATCTATATCAAGCGTAGTATACCGTAGTATTGCGTACATCGATCCAGTATCGGATGATCACATGCTAGGCCTAGGGCTGGAGATGTGTCTGCCCCGTACGAAACATATATCGGACATCAAGCAACTAGTCTCTTTAAATCGGACAATCCTGACCTAGTCATATTGTCCCGACGGTTGCAACCTTTTATAGAGTACTAGTTCTGTGTCCTGCGTGATCATCACCTCCATATGTCTGAAGCGATACTTCCATCTTGACATCACATCCAGTACACTACGATTCTCGATAAACCCAGAAGAGGTGTACACAGAACCGGTTAAGGTCCCCAACCACCAAAACCAAAGTTTACCGATTGTCGCAAGTACTAGCGATGTAAGTCTCAGGTTAAGACCATATACACCTACCCTGATGCGGCCTCCCATAGACACCTAGACATACTACCAATGGGATTCCGCGGGGGTCTATCCAGAGCGAAGCTTTTTCCGTACCATCGGTAAAACACAACCTCCTATCGCACTGCATAAGTATCCAATACTTAAATATATGAGAACTATGCCGTTGTGCCCTCACAACGTGCACAAGCGCAATACTAGCCTATTCCGCATTATCGATGTCCAGTCTCGATAATACTACGGCTAGGGATATTTAATGATTAAACCTTTATGGATTGATACTGTCTCATATCATCTCAATCCAGTACTAATCATATGGACTTCGCCATTTATATATCAAAGTAAATAATATTTACAAAATGGAAAAAGGCAATTTCATTATTACATAGTTAATTTTGTACAATAATACAATATCATTTACAAACAGTGACGCTATGGGACACAATGTCTAACAGTCCCATCATTCATCTTGGATTGAGAGACTGGGTTTGGATATTTTGGGTCAATTCGGAATTATTTGGAATAGTTCGGCATAATATTTGGCTATCCACATGACATCCGACGTGAGACCAGAATCATTTGGACTTTTCCCTCTGACATGTATCACCGTATGAAATATCTTTACAGGCTGTCATCATAATTGTTGAGGTAGTAGTGTAAAAAAAAATAGTGATTTGATGGGGAGTCAGATGGCAGGCTGGTTTCGGTGAGGCAGTATGGGCAAAGAGCCCGTCAATCGGCCGTAAATCCACCTGGGTGACATCATGGAGATATGGGAATAGTGTTATATTTTTCTCAGTATATAAAGGGAGGGTAACATCATTTGTAAAAGTTGGTTAGCAAAATCTCACTCAAGTACTATTTGTAAACGCCACAAAGGAAACAACTCGGTAATACTTGACCACCCATGAAAAGAGGTCGGCCGAGCTCGATTCATTTATAAAATAAGTACTCTACTTTGTTCCCATGGACGTAGGCTGGATTTACTCCGTCAAACCACGTAAACCCTATGTTGATTTTTCATTTTTCCGTATCTTCTACTAAATTTGCTTTTGGCCCCTCATAACCAAACAAATTCAGGGTTAGAGGAGGATCGTTCCGGAAGCATTATCCTGAAATTACCTTTGGAACTACAATCACCCGTCAACAGCTGTTATGGCTATTAACATTCTTATTGACGTGATACGAGTCACTAGTGAACAGGTGTCAAAGTAATCAAGGCCTTCCTTTTGTCTATAACCTTTTATGACAAGCCCCGCCTTGTACTTATCTATTGATCCATCCGGTTTCATTTTCCGTTGAATATCCATTTGTAGCCCAGTGGCTTACAACCCCGAGGAAGATCAACTAACTCCCAAGTATGGTTTTGTAGAATGGAATCAATCTTACTGTTGATAGCCTCTTTCCACAAAGGTGCCTCCGATGAAGACATTGCTTCTTTATAGTTTTGATGCTCATTTTCTAACAAGTATGTCAGAAAATTGGGACCGAACGATTTAGACGTTCTAGCTCATTTGCTACGTCTAGGTTCAATTATCTCAACGTTTTCACATTGATTTGACTCTTGGTCAACCTGATCATTGTCTTTGATAGTATCGATAGTTCTTTTTAGAGACTCTATTCTTTGTCTTTCCTTACAAGGAAATGTCTCTTCAAAAAATGTCACATTCTTGACTCAATTATCCTATTCGGATTGATGTCAGGAATTTCAGACTTGTGTACCAAGAATCGATACACACTACTATTGTAAGCATATCCAATGAATATATAATCAACAGTTTTGGGTATTATTCTAACCTTCTTAGGTTTAGGAACTATTACTTTGGTAAGGCACCCCTTCACTTTTAGATATTCATAGAAACGTACGTGACTTTCCATAATTCATATGGTGTCTTGTCCAATCTTCTGTGAGAAAGCTTATTCAGAACGTAGTTCGCGAAAAGCAAGGCTTTATTGGAGTTCTACGGTCCCGAGGATCGAATAACAAGCAAGAAACAATATGCGAATACATAATGGAGTTGCGGAATACTCACAATGATCGGTTGAGGTGATGCGGGAGACAATAAAAACTTTATGCCCTCCTACAAAATCACAGAGGTGGTAAGGCCAGGGGCTTACTTCTTGGAACAGCTGGACGGCACAAGATTAAAAAAGCCATGGAACGCCGAGATGTTGAGAAAATACTTTCAGTAAATTCTCCATTCCTCCTCTTCTTTGGCAGCAACCCAATAAGGGAAAGAAATTCAAATACAAAGCCTCTCTCAAAATGACCCACAGAGAGTTGTAAGAAGGGCAGTATGTCCCCGAATATAAATAAAACTTTCCTTTTTCACCCGCTCTTCTAAAAATAATTTTGCAAAACCGTATTCAAAACCCCGGGGACATACTCAACACGACGGTCCAAAGTCAAAAGCACAAAACCCGCAACTACCCGACCACGGCTACCACCATAAAGAAGCACAAAGTCACACCAGAATCAGTCGACTCCATACAAGTATTAAACAGCAGGGACGAAGGTGAATCAGAGTATAGATCCGTGAGAAGCATAGCACGGGGAGGGATGCTACCCCCGTGGCGATTGCTTGCTCCAAGTGTTACCAAACATAGGGAGAAATATGCCCTTAAAGCTTCGAACACCTCGGGGTTGGATCTTGTTCCGCCGAGGTCACTTGACTATTCGGCTCGAGGTCGGGTTACGTCCCACCGAGCCATGCTCGTTGGTCTGGGGACGGGACATTCCCCCAGAACCAAGTATCTCTCTTGGCTGGGGGTCTTCAGGGACATACTCGATGCATAGGATCCGTGAGAAGCAAAGCACAGGGAGGGATGATACCCCCGTGGCGATTGCTTACTCCAGTGTTACCGGACCTAAGGAGGAATATACCCTTAGTATCCCGGACACTCTTTGATCCATTCATCATTTGGATCCAAGAGAGGCGCAGCACGGGGATGCGTTCTGCCCCTCTAGCGTGTGCCTGCTCCAGCGTGGTAAGGAGGAGCCCTCGCACAATACACAGGCTCCACAGTGACCCGACGTATAGAGGATGTGCCCTTACCATTCAAACGCTCTCTGAGCCAAATCCTGGTTCGCCGGGACACTGAATTGAAAGATTCAGAATTGTGTTTTGGAAACCTTGGACAGGACGCTGTTTTAAGGAATCCGTGCTGTTGTTTACGCTTGTGAAAAGTTTTTCTTTGGGACAAGTGCTAAGTCACCCCCACCTTTTGATTTTATTTTCGAAAGTTTTGTTTTTTTTTTTTTTTCTTCGGTCTGACAAAGGGACGCCCAAGTCAGATTCGACAGGGTTTCAAAGATGGATACACTTCCCATCTGAATAAATCCCAAGGATTAACCAGTGGTCGGGGCTGGATTCGTTCCGCCGAGGCCACTTGGTTAATCGGCTCGGTGCTAGATTCGTTCCGCCGAGGCCACTTGATTATTCGGCTCGGGGCTGGATTACGTTCCGCCGAGACCATTCAGTTATTCGGCTCGGGGCTGGAGTACGTTCCTCCGAGGCCATTCAGTTATTCGGCTCGGGGCTGGATTTCGTTCCACCAAGGCCACTTGGTTATACAGCTCGGGGTCGGGCCACACCCCACCGAATCTATCTTTTGGACTGGGGACGAAACATTCCCCTAGGGCCAAGTGTTCCATACAGCTCGGGATCGGGTTACGTCCCACCGAGTCGGTATTCTTTAAACTGGGGACGTAACATTCCCCCCCGGAGCCTAGTGCTTCCCTCAGATCGGGGTCGGGTTATGTCCCACCGATTCCACCAGAGCCAAGTGTTTCTTACTACTCGGGGTCGGATTACATCCCTCCAGCTCATATTGTCCTTACGGAGAGGTCTCAAATGTTCGAAGGGAAACATGAAGAACGAAATAAAAAAAAAAAGAAAGAAAGCACACATATATAATATTCAAAAAAAAATATATGAAGTGTTATTACAAAAAACAAAAAAACAAGTGTACACAGGGCCCCGTCCGGGGTTACCCCTTTTTTTAATCAGCCCGCGCAGGGGCAGTGAGTTCTTCCTCGGCTGGCTCAGACGATGGAGGGATCGGTTCGGACTCAAAAGGGGGAACAGCAGCTTCAGCCTCGGCAACATGAGAGACCCCCACTTCAAGGATAAGAGGTGGAATCTCAGGGTAGTCATCGCCAGTAGCAGGAACCTCAGGTCGGCTTTCTTGGGAAACCTGGGAGATCGGGGCAATGGAAATCGGATCAGGATCCATCACCTCCTCGGGAGAAGGGGGAACCACTTCTGGAACTCATCCTTAGATATTTCCCCTTTACAGAAACGGATGGCTGCATGGACTAGCCCCATATCCAGGTCGGGCAGCACCATTGGTATGATTTCAGCACAATCACCGACCCCTTCAATACGAAAGGAGTCCCTCTCGGCCTCCCACTCGAGCTCCTTATCCCTAAGCTCGGCACGGGCCCGTCCCAGTTCCTCCTCCTTGGCCCGTAGCTTATACTCCACACTGCCCATTTCTACCTTGAGAATCCCAATCTCAGCCCGGGCATCCACCAAACTTGCTCTAGTTTCCTCAGCATTCTTGCGCTCCAGAGTAGCAGCAGCCTTAAGAGCTTTGTTTGTTTTGACAGCCTCGACCGCAGCCAGCTCATGATCCCTATTCCTCTCCTCAGCACTAGCCAACTTGGCCTCCACTTCAGAAAGACGATTTTGAAGCCTCTGTGCCTAGCCGCCTTCAGACAAAAGGCTTATGAACAGGTCCTTATTTTTGGCCGCTAAGTAATTTGCCTGCCGAGAAGAAAAAATAAGTCAGTTTCAAACTAAGTCTGAAAGACACCTCGGATGTAGAAAAGAAGAAAAAGAAATAACCTGAGCCAACTGGGAGCACAACTTTGCGACCACCTCCTCGGGTGAAAGGTCCTCAAACCTCGGAATCTTCTCAGGAGGTACAGCCCCGACCAGCTCATTGAAAGCCGGTACCAAGTGGGAAGTAGCCTCCCTGATATTCTTCCCAAGGTCATCAACTCCGAGAACCACAGCACCCTTCAATTTCTTAGAAGGACCCTCATACCGAACTGGAGTCTCTCTGCTTGGAGCCTCCTCCTCCTCCAATTCCCGCCTCAATTAGGTATCCACAGCTCCAAACCGACGTTTCCTCCTCCTGGAGGGTCTTGGAGGGCTAGCAGGACGGGTGGCACCCATTGGGGGCACCCGAGGAGATGAAGATAGACCTTGAGAACTCGGCCGTTCTGTCCCCGTGGTCACCTTTCTATCCTCGGAAGATTCAGGCCGTTTCCGAGAAGTACCAGCTCCACCTGGGCTAAATTTCTTCGCGGCGCCGGTCAACCTATCAAGGTACTTTGGTCTCTTCGACATACCTGCAAAAAGCAAAGACAAAAACAAGGGTTCAGGACCTGAGATACAAAAAAAAATAGTGAAGAAAAAAGACGACAACAAAAATGGTAAATAAACATGGGAGTTGGTTAGAAGATCAACATGCATCTACCTATCTGACCCGAGACCTTAGGAGGAACGGTCCGAACGAGCCCTGATTCAAAAAACGCCGCAACAGTTACCAACTCCCTCCAATGAGCGGCATACCGCCGAGCCCAGAATACTCGCTTCCGGACCTGATGGGAAACCTTGGGAGCATCCCTCCAACAGGCTAGGAGGAATAGAAGAAAAGGGGTAAGAATCCAAACATAAAAAAACTAAGGGAAGAAAAGCTAAAGGTTAATCTCCTACCCTCCCACCCTAAAGCTGTCCGGAACAAAGATCTCCCCTTCATCCGACCTCAGGGTCCGTCCCCAATCTCCAGTGGCCCAGAACCAAAGATCTTTGAAATTCTTATTGGAGTCAGGGAGTTTTTCGACGACGTTTGATGAACTATCGTAAGCAAAAAGGTAGTACCAACCGTGGTGAGTCTTTGGGTTGGCCTTCAACCGATATAACCTCTTCACCTCTTCAAAAGAAGGTTCGCCAAGCCCCGCCCGATGCCAAGCTACATACAACCCGGCCAAAATCCTCCAACTCTTTAGACTCAGTTGACAGGGGGCGATCTCCATCTCGGCCAGCATCCAGGCAAAATAGGGTTGAATTGGCAGCCGGAGCCCGCATTCGAAGAAAGCTGGAAGAAGGGCCACGGAACCCTCATCGGGCTGACTGGAACGATCACATGGAAGAGGGACTTCAAGGGAATGTCTATCAGGATGTCATATCGTTGCCGAAGCAGTGCTAGATCATCCTCGGTTATCTTAGAGGGCCGAACCATGTCCAGAGCCGAGCCGTCAAAATCACCAGGCTCCGGATCCTCCCGAGGAACCCTCTGATGATAAGAATCTTGTTCGATCTCAGAAGGAGTGGGGGTGGGTAGTATCAAGGTCTTCCACACTGGGTGCCCCCGAGCCCGAGGAAAGCTCTTCAGCATGGGGTATTGAGGGTCTAGCAGGGTTTACAGGGGAAGATCTGTTGTCAGACGTTCCTGACATCCTAAGAATATAAAAAGGAAGGGGAAGTCAGTTAGTCTATAGCTAAAACTCTAAAACTGCTCAGGAATTCCGAGAAAGCTAAGCAGGTGGGTTCTAAAATGCCCTAACAAAATCCGACAAGCCATAAGTCACTCCCTAGCAACATCAAAGCTAACAAAGGATTCACAAACACAAACAAAAAGAGGAGAGGTCGTTCAGAAAACTTACTTGTTTTTTTTTCAGAAAGACTGAAGATTGCACAACACGGTTTGCTCGTCCCCTAAATTCGCAGGTCACAGCGGAGAAAGAAGAAAAGTGCACGGCTGAAAGGAACTCCGGGACCTAGAATTTTTGAGCCACTCCTTGGTGACCTAGAATTTTTTTAGAGTTATTTCAAAATGGTGAGGCTTGTTTGGTGAAGTATTGAATGGATTAAAGTGTTGGATTTTAAAGATTTGGTAAAATTGGTCAATTTGATGAAATTGAAAAATTAGGGTTCATAACCCTCTCAAAATTTGGGGCTTTTCATATATGTGATGTATTATGGAGTATATGATGCATGTAATTTTTGGGTTGATTGGATTTGATCTTGGCATGTTTTGAAAAAAAAAGGACCAAAATGCAATAAACCGAAAATGTAGGGTGCTCTCGGTAATTAGCAAAAATTTGGGGATGTTGTTGCAAATCTGATTTTGATGTATTGGATATGTTGAAAATTATTTTAGAAGTGATTTAGAATCATTCAAAATTGTATTTGACAATTTTTGGACTAAAATGATCAATTTATAAAGTTATGGGGCAATTCGGTAATTACCAAGAAATTTGATCTCTTGTGTAATTTTTCAGAATTTATTAATTGGATAATTAAATAAATAATTTTATTTAATTGATCCGAGAAAAATTTTGAAATTGGAAAATTTTTATTTTCCACTTTTCCGCTGCGTTACCGGATTTTCGCCATAAAATCCCTACAAAATGGTATCAGAGCGAGTCTAATTCTAGAAACCCTAATATGATTATGCCTTTTAATTCAATGTTTAATTTATTCTTTACTTGTTACATGCATGTATTTATTTAATTTGATTTAATAAATTAAAAAAACTTTTGCGGAAAATCCATAATTAATAAGGTTTTATGTGAATTATGTATTTGATGCATATTACATGGTCCGTCTTGTCAATAAGCTTTATGAATATTTTTCCGTGCCTCTACTGTGATGTTGTAGCCGATAGAGATTTATTTATGCCGATGTATATTAGATACTAGATAAATTCAAGCGAAAGCGGAATCCTGAACCTGCCCAAGCTGTCAGGGTTACGCAAGTAGCTTGAGTTTATCATTGATGAGTTTAGCCTTGGTACGTCTCCTTGTGAACGTGCCCAAGCTTGTCATAATAAGAAACGACCAGGACCGGAAACCCTGAGTCACTATTGAGTGATTGACAATGAGTTGTCTATATAATGAATATACATAGGCGAGACCATGCCTCTGCTGTGAGCTGAAATATATTCACGGGATCCACCTTTCACTATTTGTATTTAATTTAATTATTAAATCTTTGTATTCTGTCTAGGGATTACAGTATTGTATGATTTAGTGGGAGATGCATTTTTAGATTAAAAATCCATGATCTAGTTAATGCTTTTGATATTATATGAAACTGTTTTATATCTGCTAACTGTTTTTCGTAATCTATATGATAGATTTGTGATGGCGGCACCATCTACTAATCAGTTTGCGCTAATGTTGGATGCGAACAAACTCAAAGGCGCCTGAGAACTTCGCTGATTGGGACTTGGATTTAAGGATCGTTCTTGATTCCGAGAAGTTGGGATATGTTCTTGAGGGTCCGTTGCCCCTTGTTGTGGAAGAGGATGCTACACCGGAGGAACTCCAAGCTTTCCAAGCTTGGAAGGATGATGATTTAATAGTTAAATCATACATCATAAGTTCACTGTCTCCGGGACTTAAGAAACAATACTATGTCATGTCAGATGTGTATAGTATGATGTCGCGATTACGAGAATCGTTTGAGAACCAAGAACAAGTTGTTGTTCATAAGGTCGCAATGGAACTGTTCCATGCACGATTGGATGAGGGGCAATGTGTGAGCTCGCATCTTCTTCATATGATCGATTTGATCGATCAATTGAGGCAACATAATCTCCCTCTGAATGACATTCTCGGTAGGAGTGTCATTCTTGGTTCACTCCCAGCTTCATATCGCCAATTTGTGATGTACTTCAACATGAATGAGATTATATGTACCTACCATGAGTTGCATATGATGTTACTCATGGTGGAAGAGGACCTCAAGAAGGGAGTACCGACTCGCCCTCCGAGACCTACTTCACTTTCTGCTTCTTCCGAGACTTGGTCAAAGGGAAAGAAGAAGAAAGGGAAGAAGAAGAAGGGTTTCGGTCCTCAACCACAAGGTAAGATAACAAAGCCCAATAGGGCTTCTGAAGACAAATGCCATCATTGCAGCAAAGTCGGGCACTGAAAAAAGAACTGTCCTGACTACATTGCCCAGCTGAGGAAGGAGATAGCATCTACATCAATTACATTTATTTTTCCAGTTATTGATATCTCATTTGCTTGTGAAGCCGTTACATCCAGCTGGATTTTAGATTCTGCTTGTCCTGTTCACATTTGCAATTCGTTGCAGGTGCTGAAGGAAAGTAGGAAACTGAAGCCTGTAGAGATGCAATTGCGATTTGGGAGTGGAGACTCTCTGGATGCAGTTGCAGTGGGAGTATGCAAGATCCCTTTGACGAATGGGACACTTTTATTATATGACTGCTATTTTATACCAGGATGTGTAGCTAATATTATATCTATTTTTGTATTGGATACAGAAGGTTATCATATTAATATTAAGAACTGTTTTTTGTATTATATGATAAACGTAATATTCAGATCCTTTGTTGTCCAAACCAGCATGGTCATTACACATTGCAAACTTCTAAACATATTTTAAATAATGGAGTTAATAAACGTAGTTTACCTGTTGTTAATAATACTGAACTATGGCATATGCGGCTAGGTCATATAGGCGTTAAACGCCTTACCCAATGGTTAGGAATCGTTTGATACCAAATCTCACCATTGAACCCTATCCAACTTGTGAATCGTGTATTCACGGTAATATGACCAAAGCCTCATTTTTAGGTGTTGGACACCGTGCCACTAGCTTACTAGAACTCGTACATTCTGGTGTATGTGGTCCACTAAGTCAGACTGCTTACAGTGGTTATTCATACTTCATTATTTCACCGATGATCTGTCACGGTACGGTTATGTCTATTTGATGCGACATAAATCGGAAACCTTTTAAAAGTTCAAAGAGTTCCAAAATGAAGTAGAAAAACTGACTGGTCAATATATTAAATACCTTCGATCCGATCGAGGCGGCGAATATATGAGCAGTGAGTTCATGGATTATATGAAGGAGAATGGGATTCTCGCTCAATATACTCCTCCAGGTACTCCACAACACAATGGAGTGTCTGAGAGGAGAAATTGGACTTTATTGGATATGGTCCGATCGATGTTGAGTTTTACAGATTTGCCCTATTACTTATAGGGCTACTCTCTTTTAACAGTTGCACATCTTTTGAATATGATTCCTTCAAAAGCCGTTCCTACGACTCCGTATGAGATATAGACCGATAGGAGACCAAATCTTATTTATATTACGGTTTAGGGTTGTCCTGCCTAAGTCAGGGTGACTCAACAAGATAAGCTTTCGTCTCGAGGGTAAAAGTTTAGGTTTGTTGGATATCATTCGAAAATGAGGGGATATCTGTTATATGATACCGAGCATCGAAATGTGTTCGTAGCTCGCTTTGCAAGATTTCTAGAAGTAGAATTCTTGTCAGAAGGTGGTAATCATAGACATGTTGAACTTGATGAAGTCCAACCTGAAAACAACGAACCAACGGAGGAACCTGAAGTTCAAGTAGATGAAAGACCTTCAACACACACACTCTGTATGTCACAAAGGATATCCAGACCTCCTGAAGGCTTGTATTTGATGCAAGAAAAAAAGTCTAGATGTTCTCTTAGTTGAAGAGACTGATCCTTTTACCTATAGAGAATCGATGTTCGACATCGACTCCGTGAAATGGCAAAGTGCCATAAAATCCGAGTTGGACTCAATACTTGAGAATCAAGTTTGGGACTTGGTTCCGCTTCTTGAAGGAATTTTTCCTATTGGTTGTAAATGGGTTTACAAGAGAAAGCGCGGGCCTGACAATAAGGTTGAAACTTACAAGGCCCGACTGGTAGCAAAAGGTTACACGCAGCGACCTGGCGTCGACTACGATGAAACTTTTTCACCAGTAGCAATGCTTAAGTCTATTCAGATTTTACTTTCTATAGCTGCGTATCATGACTACGAGATTTGGCAAATGGATGTCAAAACGGATTTTCTAAATGGATTTCTTGAAGAAGAAATCTATATGGAACAGCCGGAAGGTTTGCGTCCAGCGAAAACTCGGGTATGTGGTTGTAATCTTAAGAAGTCCATTTATGGACTTAAAAAAGCTTCACGAAGTTGTAATCTTCGATTCGACAAGATTATTAGATCGTCTGATTTTCTCAAGAATTCGGAAGAATCATGTGTGTATTAGAAGGCCAGTGAGAGCATGGTCGTATTTTTAGTCCTCTATGTTGATGACATCCTAATCAATGGGAATGATATAGGAATGTTACAAAGCGTCAAAGCATACCTCTGTAAGAATTTCTCCATGAAGGACCTGGGAGAAGCTTCCTATGTTTTAGGGATAAAACTATATATAGATAGACAAAGGAAGCTGATTGGGTTATCCCAATCAATATACATAGATAAGATCTTAGAACGGTATAATTTTGGTAACTGTAAGACAGCAAACATACTGTTCAAACATGGATTCATCTTTCGAAGAAGATGAGTCCACAAATAGAAGATGAGAAGGCTATAATGTCTAACAAACCTTATGCTTCATGTTTGGGTAGCATAATGTAGCCATATTATGTACTAGGCCTGATATCAGTTTCGCTGTTAGCGTAACTTGTAGATATCAGCCCAATCCAGGTAATGACCATTGGATGGACATTAAACATATCCTGAAGTATCTTAAAGGTACAAAGGATAAATTGATAATTTATGGAGGAAATAAACTACAAGTTAATAGGTATACGGATTCCGACCTCCAATCGGTTCCCGATGATAGAAAGTCTACATCTGGATTCGTCTTTACCCTTAACAAAGGTGCAGTTTGCTAGAAAAGTTCCAAACAGGGGTCAACAGCAGATTCCACCACAGAGGCAGAATACATTGTAGCTTCTGAAGCTGCAAAGGAAGCAGTTTGGATTAGAAACTTTATCACAGAATTGGGAGTTTTCCCAAGTATCGAGAATGTGATTCCGTTATACTGTGATAATACTGGAGCCATTGCGCAAGCAAAGGAACTGAGGGCGCATCAGAAGTCGAAGCATGTGGAACGCAAGTACCACATCATTCGAGAGATTGTGTCGCGAGAGGATATTATCGTGTCCAAGGTACCGAGTGAAGATAATGTAGCAGACCCGCTGACGAAGGCCGTACCTCCGAAGTTGTTTGATAAACACGTGGTGAAATCGATGGGTATTAGATACAATCGATATTGGCATTAGAGCAAGTGGGAGATTTTGTTGGGGTTGGTGCTCAGAGCGCCAATTCCCGGTTGTATTTTTTTGAGAATACTACTGTAAAATATTTTATTATGAATAATACAAGCAGTTTCTGTAATATAATATATCTTTTAATATGGTAAAGACGTAATAGACCTTTATGATGATTAGTCATAATACTGTTGCAAAAGCATCGCAACTGACATTGAAATGTATCATGACGTTGTCATTCTTAGACAGTTCCTGATCAAGGTTTACACTACTTGGTCAATAAAGTAAACATGTTGAGACTAGTAAATGTTGTATACTGGAATATATTATTCCAATGGTTTCTCAATGAACAATGAGTCTTGGGGACTCGTATAGATATGTAGGTGTTTATAGCGGATAAACACTGAACGACTCACCGAAGATTCTTAATGGATGGTACACCAACGTCAATAAGAATCTTCTCGAGTTGAGTAGCATTTGTGATTCTTCGACTTGAGATACCACAGTGGGCACATGAGACATTTTCCACACTTAGATGGCAGTTACGTCACCGATGTATTTAGATCAGACCTACGCCTGTTCGTTAGGTGTGGATAGATCCTCAGAGTGTTCTGTGTGTGTCGAGATAGGGTTCAATGGTGAGATTTGGTATCAATCTGTATGATTTAGGGAGTTTATCTGTGGTCGTCATAATTTACGGGTGGGTAAATTATGGACACGAAATTGGATTTCGTGACTGATATGCCTGAATCTAGAGAGTCTCACTAATGAAATATACTCGTAGAGCACTAGGGCAAAATTTATAAATAATACTGATTATTTATAAGTCGTTTAAAGGTTAAACGCAAAATACATGTGAAGGGACCCAATAGTCATTTTCTTATTTTTTTGTATTTGCATTTAATGATAGTTTTTATCAAATACATATGAATTAATTATCAAATTGAGATATTTGACTAATATCATAACTATATATGTATTTGATAATTAATGTAAATATAATACATATATTTAATATATTTGTATTTAAATAATTATTTAATTATTAATTGTTAAATAATTAAATTAATTAAAAATATAAATATCCTAAGTTGTGTTATTTATTTAAATGACTTTAGTTGCCTTTGTTGACTTGTTATAAAGTTATTAAAGTTGTAATGATTAAAGATAACAAGTTGATAAAGCTTATTAAATGAAACAAAAATTGAAAAAATATCTAGATATTTTCTTTGCTTCAAATTCGGCCAAGGGCCAGTTTTTTGTGAAGTATATATTGTTTGTTTCATTTTTATTGTTTCATAAGTTCATATACACAAAATAAACATAAAATAAAGTTGAGAGCAAAGTTTGAAGGCTAAAGGAAAAGACTTAGAAATCATTGGTTTTTGTAAGTATTTCTTTAAAGTCTTCAACATGAAAATAGTTTCAAACATGCTTGGAATCATTTTGTGTTGCTTTGATGTTCTCTCATCTCTTATAGTTTGTGTTTATTTGGTTGTGAACTTGAATGAAAGATTGATGCATGTAAGTAAGCTTAAAATGGTTTTAAAGGCTTACTTTTGATTCTTTGGAAATCAAGTTGCCATTCTAGAGTTCTTGAGCCACTCATTAGTGACCTAGAATTTTTCTAGAGTTATTTCAAAGTGGTGAGGCTTGTTTGGTGAAGTATTGAATGGATTAAAGTGCTGGATTTCAAAATTTTGGTAAATTTGGTCAATTTGATGAAATTGAAAAATTAGGGTTCATAACCTCTCCAAATTTTGGGATTTTCATATATGTGGTATATTATGGACTGTATATGATGCATGCAAATTTTTGGGTTGATTGGATTTGATCTTGGCATGTTTAGAACAAAAAAGGACCAAAATGAAATAAACAGAAAATGTAGGGTGCTCTCGGCAATTAGCAAAAATTTGGGAATTTGTTGTAAATCTGATTTTGATGTATTGGATATGTTGAAAATCATTTTAGAAGTGATTTAGAATCATCCAAAATTGTATTTGACAATTTTTGGACTAAAATGATCAATTTACACAGTTATGGGGTAATTCGGTAATTACCAAGAATTTTGATCTATTTTGTAATTTTTCAGATTTTATTAATTGGATAATTAAATAAATAAGTTTATTTAATTGATCCGAGAAAAATTTTGAAATCGAAAAATTTTGATTTTCCACTTTTCCGCTGCGTTACCAGATTTTCGCCATAAAACCCATACAACATTATATCCTTATATTGCGAATGTTTCTACTCGAGAAGTATCATTTCTGCAAGACAATCTATGGAGTCAAGAGTTGAAGACCAAAGAATGTCTTGGGTATTTTTGTATTAATTAGATTAATATAGAAAACCAAAAAGGTCGGTCAATATATTAGTTTTTATAGTGTGTATGTTTACAATTCAAATTATTTGAATAACATAGGATGCCCGCTTATGCACTATAAGATGTCATGACATTAAATTCATGTTGATTTAATCTAAGCATATAGTTATGCAAATTTTTAATAGTTGAAATTTAGTTTAATACATGCAAAAAAATTAAATTGTTTAATTTGAATAAGTTTAACAATTTGGTTAATTCGGAAAAAGACAATTGATAAGAGACTATTTGATTAATTTGATATATAGGATGGAAACCCAAACATAAATTCCATAGCTGATTCCGAATAGACGGTAGTATGGTCTGTACTCGGGATACAACTCCACGTACCAAATAAAAATAACATAAGTCACATATATCTAATTAAATAGTTTAATAAAATAATTGCCTAAATCCGAATATTATTTAAAGTTAAAATAATAAACTAAAATTTTAGGAGTTAAAATTGAAATTGTTCACTAAAGATCACTTAATTATATTAGTTTAATTAAGTTGTATATTAGTTCGGACTAATAAGTATTAGTGAATAAAATTTTAAGTATTAAAATTTGGAGATATCGCTAATCGTCAACTAGTATTAATTAGGTTATTTTTTTAGTCGCACATAGTTTAAACAAAATAAATACTAGTGTAGTAGAAGCTAATCAGCAACTAGTATTAATTAGGTTATGTTTTTAGTCACACATAATTTAAACAAAATAAATGCTAGTGTAATAGAAACCTTAAACTATAAAATTATTAGTGGTAAAAAGATATAGACAATAAATCCCGCGATCCCCATTATTAGTCCGAAAAAGTGAGATTCAAAAGGCACCTCGAGACGAATTTGTTTTCGTCTCCTTACAAATGATGTCCATTTTAGGTCAATATCATGTTTGGATTCTGAGAGGATAGGAACTCTAGATGTATCTGGTGATCTAACCTACCCTACGGTGACACTTCACTAGTTAGGTCCAATGGTTCCGAAACAACGGGTTACACTTACAAAGGAATGATTAAATGTTAATAAGAACTCATTGATTAAATCAAACGGTGGTTGGTTAATATAGGAATAAGAGTTATTCCCAAATATATTAATCAATTGAGATTGTCTTGATCTATCATGCAAATACTTGACCTATCCTACGACAACATTTATTTGTGGAATGATAAATTTCGGTGGCATAGTAATTATTTTTAAGTTTCTGATTCATTTTTAATGATTCATGCATCATGTTTAATTTTATGCCAAAATACTTGTGATGATTTTAATATGTGATGAATGAAATTTTTGAATGCATGTTTATTTTAAATTTTATCGGTCAATTTTCTTGATATTTTCATACTTGCTAACGACAAATATACGAGAGCGAGTTATGTTAAAAGAAAAAGTAACATTAAAGTTGTCTTGGTCTTTTAAAGACCTAAAATTTTTCCTGGAGAAGAAGTGTCCTCCAAATTCAATATGTATATGATACTCACCAAATGTGGGTATGGCTAATAAGAAGACCCACTGCTACTTGCTAGCAGAGTTGTCTGATGTTCTTGCTACAAAGCATCAACCAATGGCTACAACATATATGATGATATAGTCATTCCAAGACATGTCCGGGTACCTTTCAAAGCAGTAACATCATGGGCCTTAATCTCAGTGATGACCACAAAGGTGATGGAAGGGACATACATCTAAAAGAACGTCTAAGGATAATGACCCACTTCAATGTGGCCTCCCCATAGCCAGGTGACCATGATAATGGGATCTCTTTCGAATAGTTTTCTGCAGTTTGAGAGCAATGATGTTATAAACAAGTTGAGTTTCACACTTAAATAACTACTAAATGAGATTATCTTTTTGGAGTCCATGTTGATGGATCCTCGTTAGCCTTGTGGAAAGGAAAATGTTGCCGAGTTTTTCAAAACTACAAAGAAAAAAAAAAACTAGGAAGACAAATGGTACAACTACTTGATAAATGGAAAGGCCATGATAAAGGTAAATTTATCATGACAGTCAGGACATGAGATGATGTTTCAGTAAAAGCAATGAAAGTTATCAGTTTTCAATTTTTGAGTAAAAATTTTTGAATCCAAACAAATTGTTGTTTATTCCTGTTTTGTCGTAGAAATTTTATTTATGTTCAAAACTATTGCATGATGGTTTCCATTTTATTTAATAATAATAGTAATTATTTCAAAAATGGATTACCAATATTTATAGGAAACTAGGAGATAACATGTATGTGTTAAGACTATTAACACATAACTCATTGTTGAACACTGAGATGTTTAATGTTGAAAATTCCAAAACTAAACAACAAAGGTTTTTTCAGAATAACAAATATCTGTTGCTTCTCAGTTGGCCATATTAATCTTGATATGATAAACAGATTAGTAGAAAGTGGATCTTTAAGTTAGTTAAAAGACCGTAACTTACCAGTCTATGAGTGTAGTCTAAAAGGTAATAAGACCAATTGACCGGTGCGTAATCACACGCGTATAATGCAAGCGCACGTATCGTTCAAGTAGTATAAAAAGTATCGATCCCACGAGGACTTAATACCTAAACTATTAATTTTATGAGGCCAAATGATTACTAGTATCTAATAGTTTGATTGATTGACTGGGTGATGACTTTATACTTAAAAACAAGTAAATAAAATTACACGAAAATATGTTGAGGAAAGATGAAGTGGTTATTTTATGTTTGTGTAATACATTGGTTTACTAACCTGGAACACGAAATTATGCAAAAGCCTCTGTCGATGGTCAGCTGCACATACCAATGTAATCAAATTAAACCATATGTCTTTGTTAACCAAATTACCTAGATTCATTAAGTTTAAGTTCCAATTCTGGTTACCCTCGCTCGACAAGTATATGTCTATCCTGTAAGGAAATCTATTAAAGGGTTACCTATCCTCAAGGAAGATCGTGAGCTATTAAGTCTAAGGCTGAAACCTAAAATTCATTTGTCAAGTTTATTTTATGTTTACCAGATCAATCTATTAATGACAAGTTAATAAGAAGCATTAGGAATAAGACTTAATAAATAAACCTTTATATAACTCAAACTATAAAATAACCCCTTATAAACCGGTGATATTGGATTGCTTCACAACCCCAGATAACGGGTTAACTACGACACATAACTAGTAAAAGCTTCAAAATAAAAGACATAAAGTAAATTGCTGAAAAGTAAAATGCTGGAAAGTAAATAAAGAAAAATACAATAAAAGAAAATGCTAGGGCTAGAGGATCCACATTTATTACTACTATTTTTTATATCTCCCTTAATATAATATATTAACTTGTGTGATATTACTAACCAGCCATATCGGCGGTAACCTGATTAAGTCAAATTAATATTTAATTACCAACCGACCAACCAGGCGGTATCCATGCTTAGTAGGTTAAAACCAATTTATGATTAATTACCAATCGGCCAATATAGTGGTATCCTCGTTAAGTCAAGTTTTACGTAGTTAATTTATTATAATTAAGGGAGATTAATCTAAATAGCAATAATAAAAGCTTTACCTTTTACCCTAGCAGGGGGAAGTTACCTCCTCATTGGTGAATAGTAAAAACTGAAAAAGTAAAGAAAGTAAATTACTATTGCAAAAAGTAACTAAAATTAATTATAAAACTGAAATTTAAACAAACTAGATACAAACTCCTTATTATTATCAGAGAATTCAGAGATGAAGGTACATCTCAAACTGAAATTTCGAGCTGAATTTTTAGGCGTCAATAGGCATCGCAACGCGTTGTGATTTCCGGCGAAAGATGCGGCGTGGAATGCCGAAGGCTTCACACGTGGCAGGCGGTGAATTATTGGACGCGCGCCGCGACGCTCAAGTTTGGCCTTGCATCGCGATGCTGACATCAGCAATGACATGTTCTTCAATGATGAGTGTTGGCAGCATGTGATAGTGACACGTGGCACGCGCATGTTAGCAGAATTACTGAGATGTTGACACGTGGCAGGCGCATGTTAGCAAGTGCGCATGTTAGCAAACTTCTCTGATTGTGAAATATGTCCCGACAAATTTTAGCATGAAGCGGCGCACGTTAGCGGTTGCGACGCGTGGAGAGTGTCGCGATGCGCAAAATGACCATTTTTCCCATTTGTCTTTTTTTAGTGTTTTGGCCCCGAATCACCTCCAAAGCATCTCGAAACTTTATTTATCTACAAAATAACACAAAACACATCAAAATATTCACAAAACTCAAGATTCTGTATAAAATATTAGGTCAAATGAGTGAGAAATAGTGGTACATTTACCACTCATCACACCCCCAACCTAACATTTTGCTAGTCCTCGAGCAAAACACAAAATGAAATAACATAAACATCTTTAAAATTAAACTAGGCCATTTTCATAGGGATCACGATTGTATTTAGCGTATGCAACAAGCCTTTAAACCACTAAGTGTCCCTAGTGGATGAGTTGTAGTCTCGTGAGGGCTTACAACAACAATACCCACAACGTTTTTACAAAAGTAAAAATATAGTAAAACTAATGCACACAAAAGCAAAAAGACAAGAGAAAAGAGAATAAAAATTTAGTGAGTAAACATGTGAAACTTCTTATCCAAGTTAATAGTTTTTTTGTTTCTTTCTAAATTACCGAATAAGTAAATTCTCCGATTATATTTACCATTCTCCATATACACAGCCACAAAATATTAATCAACTCATTTTGCCCACAATAGTCACAAGTGCAGTTGAGAAGAGAGTAATATTTTTGTCTTAAAGTTTTATCAAATTCACACATTTCTGCATCAATGGAATAATTTTTCAGATTTTTCAGATTTTTTTTGGTTTTTTTTTTATATAACATATTCCATCTATGTAGCGAGCTTTGGGCCAATGACTCTCAAACCATTTGGCTTCAGGGCACTAGGTGTTAAGACACCTCTACGGACTTAATTACTCAGACTTCAGATATATATATATATATATATATATATAATATATATATATATAATATATATATATATATATATTTTGCAACATCCTTGATCCATGTAGCGTGTTTGGGCCAGTGACTCCCAAACTAGTTGGCTTTAGGGCACTAGGTGTTAAAACACCCTTACAGACTTAATAACTCAGATCTCAGACTTTTTTTTTATCCCATTGCTTTTATAGATGCTTCCTCCAATTAAACTAGAGCACTGAATATTACAGACTTTTCAATTACAACTCATGTCTGTATGTTACCATGTATGTTGATAATACCTGTCAACTAAGCATATGAAGATCCATTTTAGTCAGTTTTATGGAGAATTTACAAATTAAATAATTCAAAAGGAAATAAAGAAAAATTAACTTGTTTCGAAATAGGTTAAGATACGTCTCAGGAATGGAAATTCCTTACACAGCTATCTCACACCAATTTCACCCGATTAATCAAATTAAAAACATAAAAACACAAAATAAATTTTTTTTTTTATTTTTGTAAAAGTTTTCAATTTTTTTGTATTTTTCGAAAAATTTTGGACTAAAAATAAAAACAAGAAAATAACAAGATACCAGTCAACTATTCCCCACCCCCAAACCTAAATGAGACATTGTCCCCAATTTCTTAAAAAGTAGAAGCTGATTTTAGAAGATAATACATGGTTAGCCGAAATTCTACATCTAAATGAAAATTAATGGTTAAGATCCAAATTTATCCGACGCTTCTTTCCACGATCATCACCAGATCATTTTATCTTGGAAATTATAGGGTCATTTGTGGTTCAAAGGCTAAGATTTGGTCAATTAAATCCGGGACAGTTCTGGCAGTGAATATGAGTTCTTTTAAAGGTTTTGACACGAACCCATTTCTTCATCATCAAGAAATACACAAATAAAATCATAGAATCCATCAGTGTTAAACAGTCCAATCGGTTTCTGATTTATGTTCAAATTTTCCCAAGATAACACTGTAAAAATTCCGTCCAATGTGCCCAAGCCACTTGGCAAAGCAATAAAAGCATCAGCACGGTTAATCATTTCTACCAGTCATTCAGACATACCTGGCACAATCAGTTCTTCTCCGTTTGACAATCCAATCATATAACTTGACTGCCTCAATCCTGTACGGCATTTGAAATGATCCTCATTAGTCCGCCATATACTAAGTGCATATTTCTTTCAGCTAAGACTCGACCCAATTCATGTACTGCTGCTACGTATTATGGCTTAGTACCAACACTAGTATCGTAAAACACACAAATATTTTCAACTCGTCTCCTTAAAGTGGCTTCCATTTTTATCTGGATGCCTTCCAAAGTGCAATGATAAGTTGAATTTATAACATCTAAAAAGGGCAAGTAAAAATAATAGCACTAGTACCTGCCAAATGACAATTATTAGTTAAATAGTCAAATAAATCGTGAAAGGTCAAAAAATCTGGATCTTGTCGGAGAAAATAAAAGAAAATAACAAAGAAAATCACAATTATTAGGAAAAGACAAAGAGATATAATATTTACAAGAAAGGTTGCGGCTTGATTGACATCTATGCGTCACAGACAAGCTTCCCATCCAATTTTCTTATAAATTGGCAAACAGTGTCTTTTTGAGTCAGATTCCCGAGACTATACTATTGTCTTTCCTTTTGGAATTGTGTATATAACACGTGAATTTTGTGATACACATATCCACTAGGATGCATCTCAAGAGTTTTATATATGTCATTCAAAGACTCCTTACTCAAGCCATCCCTAATGAAATTAATCTTATCTTCACGGTTATCAGAAACCATTCCTAAAGAACGACAACGAGTATCACAAAACATACGAGCACATTTATAGCATGCACCCATTCTTTTAGTTCTTCTCTTTTAGTGTAGATACTTCTTCCTAAACCAGAAAATGTGAAATAAAAGAGTCAAAAGACTCACCTGCCAATCAGACCCGTGCTTCAATAATCCAACGAATGTCAGTAGGAATACCTTTGATCATCAGTACTCTCATCCATTCCAAGTGAGTTTTGTAGACTTTCATCAGAGATTTTTGAGAGAGAGAAGGAAATTGCTTATGAAGATTTGCGAGAACTTCTTCCATCCTGAAATGACTTAACCTACAAAAAAAAACTAAACACATAAAATTAAATCACACCAAATCACAATATATACATAAATTTCCTGGGTTGCCTCCTAGCTAGCGCTAAGTTTAACATCGTCAGCTAGACATGACTGCCAAAATGTTAGGCTGGATCAGAAAGTGTGACACTTTCTTTTTGTCACTCAAATGATTATCCCCAGTAGTGCTTGACACGTTGACTGTTAACCTTGAATGTTTCATTAGTGTTGGGATCCAGTAACTTAACAGCTTCATAAGGTAAAACCTGTGTGATCACAAATGGACCTGATCATCTTAATTTCAACTTTCCAGGGAAAAGTTTCAACCTTGAATTGTATAACAGCACATGTTGTCGTGGTTCCAGTTGTCCGCGCACTATTTTCCGATCATGCCATTTTTTGGTCTTTTCTTTGTATAATCTGGCATTCTCATAAGACTGTAGGTGAAATTCCTCCAATTCATTGAGTTGGTGGAGTCATTTCTTTCCTGCAGCTTGTGGATCAAGATTCAACTTCTTCAGTGCCCAGTACGCCTTGTGTTCAAGCTCCACTAGCAGATGGCATGTTTTCCCAAAAACCATTCGATATGGGGACATACCAATGGGTGTCTTGTAAGCTGTCTGGTAGGCCCATAATGTGTTATACAGTTTTGTAGACCAGTCTCTTCTTGTTAATCCAATGGTTCCCTCCAAGATTTTTTGATCTCCCTGTTTGAAACTTCAACCTGCCCATTTTACTGTGGATAATAGGCAGTGACAACTTTATGAGTAACTCTATATTTGTATAGGAGTGCATCGAAGTATCTGTTCCAGAAATGTGTACCACCATCGCTGATAATTGCCCGAGGTGTTCCGAAGCGAGTGAAGATATTCTTTTTAAGGAATTTAATCACCACTTGTGAATCATTGGATGGCAGTACAATTGCTTCAACCCATTTTGAGACGTAGTTCACAACAACCAGTATGTACAAGTTTCTGAATGATGGAACAAAGGGTCCCATAAAATAAATACCACATACATCAAATATCTCCACTTCCAAAAGTTTTGCAGAGGTCATTCATTTCTACTCAAAATATTTCCCGTTCTCTGGCACCTATCACATTGAAGAGCATAAAGATAAGCATCTTTAAATAGAGCAGGCCAGAACAAACTTGATTGAAGAACTTTAGCTGTAGTTTTATTCCTGCTGAAGTGTCTGCCATATGGTGATGAATGACAATGTTGCAGAACACTGTTAACCTCCTCATGTGGAATACACCGTCTTAGTAATTGATCAACACAACGTTTGAACAGGTACGACTCATCCCAGATATAGTGCTTGACTTCTTTGAAGAACTTCTTCCTTTGCTGAGTTGTCCACTCCAATGGCAATTTTCCTAACACTATGTAGTGACATAGTCAGCATACCAAGGGACATCATGTTGTTTCATGGAAAATGGCTGTTCATCTGGAAAAGTTTCTTTGATTGTCAATTCTTTGCCAGCTGTTTCTCCATTCTCGAGCCTCGATAAATGATCTACCACTTGGTTTTCTGTCCCTTTCCTGTCTCTGATCTCTACTTCAAATTCTTGCATAAGAAGTATCTAACGGATCAATCTGGGTTTGGCATCTTTTTTCACGATTAGATATTTGATTGTTGAATGATCTGTGTAGACCACCACTTTGGGACACAACAGATAAGATGGGAATTTGTCAAAAGCAAACACAACTGCAAGCAACTCATTTTCAATGGTTGTGTAGTTGAGTTGAGCTTCATTCAGAGTTCTGCTGGAGTAATAAATGGTGTGGAAAACTTTTGCTTTGTGTTGTCCCAAAACTGTACCTACAGTAAAATCACTAGCATCGCACATCACCTCAAATGGAAGGGTCCAGTCTGGTGCTACAATGATAGAGGCAGAGACCAGCTTCTGTTTTAGGATCTCAAAAGCTTCCTGGCATTTTTTGGTGAAGTTAAAAGGCACATTCTTCTATAGAAGATTGCACAGAGGTTTAGCAATCTTGGAAAAGTCTTTGATAAATCTCTTGTAAAAACCTGCAAGTCCGAGAAAACTCCGAATCCCTTTGGCATATGTTGGTGGAGGTAATTTTTCAATTGTTTCAATATTTGCTTTGTCTACCTCAATTCCCTTTTGTGAGATCTGTTGTCCAAGGATGATGCCTTCATGCACCATGAAGTGGCACTTCTCCCAATTGAGTACCAGATTGGTATTTTCACACCTTTGTAATACATGTTCCAGATTTTGCAAGCAGTGGTCAAAAGAGTCTCCAAACACAGAGAAGTCATCCATGAAAACCTCCATACTCTTCTCCAACATGTCTGAGAAGATAGCCATCATGCAACGCTGAAATGTGGTAGGAGCATTACATAATCCAAATGGCATCTTGCGGAAAGAAAAAGTACCATACATACATGTAAATGTGGTTTTCTCCTGATCTTCTGGGGCGATGGCAATCTGATTGTAACTTGAATATGTTGGTTTCTATAATTAGTCCCAAAGAAAGATTAAGCCATAGAAATACATATAACATACATGCAAAGCTAGAAACATGGCGGAATCATACTTACTATGATTTGTGACGAAATTGGTGAAGACAATCCTTGAGTCTTCAATGGTGGAAGTTTCGGCCAAGATGAAGAGGAAGAGAAGCTCCAAGTCTTCAAGTGTTCCAAGCTCCAAGGTTGTTTCCCTATCACCTCTTTTGATCCTTGCTTGTGCTAGCAAAAATGGAGAATGAAAAACAATTTTTCTGCCCTTCAATGAAGCTCACGGCGTGAGCAAAAGAAGAAGAGGAGAGTGAGACTTTTCAATTTTTGTTCTCTCTTGTTTCCAAAACCGTGAGTGACAAATGAAAAGCAAAATGAAATGATATCAAATACCAAATGAATTTTTTAATCAAAAAACCCTTCAAAAACCGTGAAAGGTTTTTCCCTCCAAAGGAAAATTCATCATTTGCCATCATTATCTCACATTGAGAATAGAGACAATGTATCATCCCTTAAAGGTGACTAGATACATCCATCATCTATTCGTATCAAGTAATGAGATATCGCGATGTGATTTGCGGATTCCACCCGTTTCAAAATACGAATGTGTCCGCAAACACTTTCGGGCCCAAATTCGCTAATTCCGAATTAACGAATTTCCGTCGCGACGAGAATTAAATAATTACGCCTAGCGGAATTATTATTAAGATCGCTAACGAATTAATTCTAAAATAATTCGTTTGCCCGAATTAAAATCCGATTTTAATTCCGCGTCGAAATCTGATTTCTTTTAATAATATATCGAATATATTATTTTATCGATTAATTCCAAATTAATCGATCTCTCTCTCTCTCTCTCTCTCTCCTAATAAGGCATTTTATCCAAGATAAAGTTTCTCTGCAATTAATCCAAGATTAATAAAGTTGGAATCAAACATCATAGGTGAATCTTCAGGAAGCGACCCAAGAGATCTCCGGATATGTTGGCAGTAAATACGGTCGTTGGATAATCCAAACACGTACGTACCTCGTACTACGTTTTTACCGATTTACAAGACAAGGTTGGCTTCTAACAAAGCGCCATGCCTACCCAATTCTCCAGAAATATTCTTACTGGAATATTAGATCTTTATCAAGCGTAGTATACCGTAGTATTGCGTACATCGATCCAGTATCGGATGATCACATGTTAGGCCTGGGGCTGGAAATGTGTCTGCCCCGTACGAAACATATATCGGATATCAAACAACTAGTCTCTTTAAATCGGACAATTCTGACCTGGTCATATTGTCCCGACGGTTGCAACCTTTTATAGAGTACTAGTTCTGTATCCAGTGTGATTGTCATCTCCATATGTCTGAAGTGATACTTCCATCTTGACATCACATCCAGTACACTACGATTCTCGATAAACCCAGAAAAGGCGTACACAGAACCGGTTAAAGCCCCGAACCACCACAACCAAAGTTTACCGATTGTCGCAAGTACTAGCGATGCAAGTCTCAGGTTAAGACCATATACACCTACCCTGATGCGGCCTCCCATAGACACGCAGACATACTACCAATGGATTCCGCGGGGTCTGTCCAGAGCGAAGCTGTTTTCCGTACCATCGGTAAAACACAACCTCCTATCGCACTTGCATAAGTATCCAATGAAAGTGTTCAATCAAAGTCCCAAGGATCACAAACATGCATAAAAACGAGTTGAATACACAAAGGAGTAAGGTGGAATTCATACTCACATTGATGGGTTTTGATGAGATGAAGAACAAGATGCGTTTTTGACTTCATCAAGCTCGGTTTTGGGGCTTCTGGAACTGCAGTGAACGCACGGTGGGGGCTGTGAAAATCTCCTCCATTTTCGGCCATGGATGACTCCATTGAAGCTCCAAGCTTTGAGATTCCATGCTCACAAACTCACTTCCCTATCACCTATGTATCACTCAAGGTGTGCTAGCACTTGTTCATCTACTTTGATTTCTCTTCTTCATTCGGTCAAACCCAGTTTTTTGAAGAACAAGAATCGGTTTCCAAAACCGTGAGGGAGAAGAAGAGAAAAGAGAGGGAGAGGAAGAGTTGTCGTGAATGGGAGAGAGAAAAAGTAAAGTGAAAATAAAATTGTAAAAGGTTTTTATATTTCTGAAATAAAGAAAACCATTTTCCAATTCTTATTTTTACTTTTTCATTAAATACAAAAGTCAAAAATAAAAAGCAAGGGTTGCTTTTTCAATTTCTACTTTTCCTTTAAGTCACATCACATCACTTTAAAAAAGTGACATGTTGTAAATCACATCACTCAAAGTGACAATTGATTTGACGCATGACGCGACTAACGATTTGACGCTTGATGTGACTTGCGTGCCACGCTCGAATTCGAAATGCGAATGTGCTCGCAATCACTCTCGGGCTCGGGTTCGCTAATTCCAAATTAACAAATTTTTCGTCGCGTCGTATTAATGATTACGCCTAGCGAATTCACTATTCACGTCGCTAACGAATTAATTCTAAATTAATTCATTCGCCCGAATTAAAATCTAATTTTAATCCGCGTCAAAATCCAATTAGATTAATATATCGAATATATTAATTTTGCCGATTAATTCCAAATTAATGTTCTCTCTCTCTCTTTAACGATATTTTATCCGAGATAAAATATCTCCGTAATTAATCCCAGATTAATTTCTCTCTCATCGAATTAATCCCAGATTAATTCTATCATCTCTCTCTCTCTAATTAATCCCAGATTAATTAAAGTGCGAGTAATACGTCATCGGTGAATCTTCAGGAACCGACCCATGAGATCTCCGGATATGTTGGCAGTAAATACGATCGTCGGACTGTCCGAACACATAAGTACCTCGTATTACGTTTATATCGATTTACAAGACAAGGTTGGCTTCTAGCAAAGCGCCATGCCTACCCAATTCTCCAGAAATATTCTTACAGGAATATATAGATCTGTATCAAGAGTAGTATACCGTAGTATTGTGTTTATCGGCCCAGTATCGGATAATCACGTGCTAGACATAACACCCAATACACTACGACTCTCTGATAAACCCAGAAGCGGTGTACACAGAACCGGTTAAAGCCCTGTACCACCAAGACCAGAGTCTACCGATTATCGCAAGTATTAGCGATGCAAGTCTCAGGTTAAGACTATACACACCTACCTCGATTTCGGCCTCCCATAGACACATAGTCATAATACCAATGGGATTCCGAGGGGTCTATCCAGAGTGAAGCTGTTTCCCGTACCATCGGTGAAACACAACCTCCTATCGCACTTGCATAAGTATCCAATACTTATATATATGAGAACTATGCCGTTGTGCCTCTCACAACGCGCACAAGTGCAATACTAGCCTATTCCGCATTATCGATGTCCAGTCTCGATAATACTTCGGCTAGGGATATTTAATGATTAATCCTTCGGGGATTGACTGTCTCATATCATCTCAATCCAGGAACTAATCATATGGACCTCTCTTCATTTATACATCTATGGTGATCTAATCACAAATGATGAGAGTGCAATTTCCTTGTCACATAGTTAATTTGTACAACAACACCGTGATCTGTACAAATAGTGACGCTATGGGTCATATTATCCAACAAGAACTATGCCGTTGTGCCCTCACAACATGCACAAGTGCAGTACTAGACTATTCCGCATTATCGATGTCCAATCTCGATAATCTCGACTAGGGATATTTAATGATTAAACCTTTATGGATTGATACCGTCTCATATCATCACAATCCGGAACTAATCATAGGGACTCTTACCATTTATATCAAAGTAAATAAATTACAAAACGGTAAAAGGCAATTTCATTACTACATAGTTAATTTGTACAATAATACAATATCATTTACAAAATAGTGACGCTATGGGTCATAACTGTCTAACATATACGTGTGATTGAATGTGGCTGATTGAGTGGGTGAAGTAGGGTTCATGAGTGTTGTTGACGAGTGATGGGCTGGGTGTTATTTTCGAGTGGAGGCTGTTTTGTATTGGTTGATGCTTGACTTGTGATCGGTGATGGCTTCAACATGGTCAATGGGTGCGTGAGTGAAGGCTTTTTGTAGTGTGAGAGGCTGCCGAGTGAAGGGAAGAAGATAGATCAGTGCTGCTAGGGTTTTTTAGTTTGGTCAATTACAAAGTGCTTGTAGGTTGCAGGTACGAGAGAGAGTGGTGATGAGATTGAGGGCCGAGAGAGGTCAATGGAGAGAGTCATGCGAGAGGGGGAGACCAGCCAAGGCAGTTAGGGTTTGTTGGATGCTTATATAGTGAAGGGGTAGGGTTAGGGTTTCTGCATTGTTTATTTGAAAGGAAAGAAATCAATTAATTTATGTGTGTGTTTAATTTTAATTATTTAAGGCAATAAATTATTCAATTTAGGTGAGTGATTTATTTAATTTTGAAATTTAATTTAATTAGATTTAGTTTAATTTAATTTGTGAATTTAATTTAATTGGTTATAATTGGATTGGGTTTTAATTTGATTTAGTTTAAATGGATTTTAATTTGTGTTTTAAATATTTTTTAATTATTTTTGGATTGGGCTTGGTGTGTTTTAAAATAGAGGTCCAACAAGCGAACCCGAAGCGAAACAATCGAGTTAAATCCATCAAAAATACCAATTTCCAACTTTACCCTTCCAACGTCTGTTTCCCGCGGCTTTCACAACTAAAGAGGTAGTGTCTCCATACGAGACTCATCATCGGGACTTATATGCAAAAATGCAGTGCCTACACTACGCCTGATATAGATCATTTATTCATGTAAGCATGTTTCTGGAGAATTGGGTAGGTATGGCGTTTTGCTAGAAGCCAACCTTGTCTTGTAAATCGGTACAAACGTAGTTCTAGGTACTTACATTTTAGGATAGTCCAACGACCAGATTTACTGCCAACATATCCAGGGATCTCATGGGTCGCTTCCCCCAGATTCACCGATGACGTATGACTCGCACTTTAATTAATCTGGGATTAATTGGATGATAGAGAAAATTAATCTGGGATTAATTACGGAGATATTTTATCTGGGATAAAATATCAATAAAGAGAGAAAACGATAAATTTGGAATTAATCGATAAAATAATATATTCGATATATTATACGAAATTGGATTTCGACGCGGAATTGAAATTCAATTTTAATTCGGGCAAATGAGTTAATTTAGAATTAATTCGTTAGCGATGTGAATAGTGATTTCGCTAGGCATAATCAATTAATTACGTCGTAACAGAAAACTCGTTAATTTGGAATTAGCGAACCCGAGCCCGGGAGTGTTTGCGAGCGCATTTGCATTTCGAATTCGAGTGCGGCCCGCAAGTCACTTCAAGTATCAAATCGCTAGTCGCATCAAGCGTTAAATCACATGTCACTTTGAGTGATGTGACAATTGATTGATTGAGTGATGTCAAAAGTTGATAGAAGTGGTTGGCATTTATGGCTTGACTTTTTTGTATTTGGTAAATCAATTATTTGATTTTTGGAAAATGGAATATTGTGTATAAGATACACAAAATGATATACAAAAACACACTTCCATCTCTTTCTCTCTTTAACACATGGTTTGGAGCCATTTTTCCCTCTCTCTGTCACGGTCTTGGACCTGTTTTTCTCTTCTGGTTTTGCTTACTGCCGTGAACTAGGGAGAAGAAAGATGGTGATTTTGTGGCAAAATCATCAAGTGCTAGCACACATAGGAGCCATACAAAGGTGATAGGGAACTCACTTCATGAGCTTGGAATCACCATCAACCAAAGCTTGGAGCTTGGAGCAACAATGGAGATCACCAAAGCCGATTTTGAGGACTGAAAAATCTGCCACTGCTGTGACTTGGAGGAGGCAGAAAATTGGTTTTTATCTTCACTCGCGTCGCTCAACTGATCATTGTGAGTATTCCGCAACTCCTTGATGTATTCATTTTGTATTTTTATTAAAAGCATGAAACCGATTTAGGGCTTAAAATTGGGTAAATTGATTTTGAGCATGATTTAATGAAATTAGATGATTTTGTATGCTTAAATGTTGTTGAATTGAAGATTGATTGGATCAATTTCATGAAAAATTGTTTGGAACAAATTTGCCCAATTTTTAGGCTTGGCCGAAAATGATAAGTACCCTAAATGTGGTCTTGGTGATTTTTTGATGTTTGATTCAATGGATGAGTTAAAATCATTCGGGAAATATTGATTGTGGATTGAATTGGATTGAAATCGAAATCGATTTGAAAATCCCCTATATTACCGAGACTTGTAGCATGTAATTGGGTTTGATTTTTTGACAAAATGTGTTGGACATATTTTGTTGTTAATAAGCATGATTAATTAGGCTAATTGGTATTTTGGAAATATTGATTTGGGTAATTAATTATGTTATACACTTTAGTTAATTTAATTGAGAAATTTGGAATTTTTGGAATTAAATTATTTGGGTCTATTTTGGAAATTGGGCTTGTAATGTTGTAAATGGGCTAATTGGACTTGGTTGTACCAAGATGGGTTTAGGCTAAATTGGTTGGATCCAATTGGGACCAAAACCGCTTTCATAAAGCCCAAATGCGACTAATGGACCTTAATTATTTAATTGGGCCTAATGGGCCTAAATTGATTTCTAGGCTTATGGGGTTACTCCTTGATTGGGCTTTGGTTATTGGTTTGACCCAAGTTGACCAAAAGTCCACGACTTAAAGAAATTAATTAAAAGCCCATTGGACTTTAATTAAATTAACATTGGATGTTAATCGGGCTTTGAGACCCGTAACGATTAAATTTGGAATTTAAGTCGTAAAGGTTCGTTAATAAAATGTAGTATTTAATTTGGAATTAAATAGCGAATTAGTATTAAATACAAATTGAATTGGATTTAATTTTATAGTTTAATATAATTCAAAAATTCGTACTTTGAGTACTTATTCGCAAAACGAGTTTGACTCGAGCAAAATCAAATCGTTGTTTGAACATTGGATGGTCATTAATTATCAGATTAATTAATTGGATTAGATTGATTGATAACATGCTTGTGTGAATACATGGTTGCGATGCATGAATAATGTATATCGGATGGATATTAGATGGGTGGGGCAATTTTAGAAATTGTTGTAATAAATTTAGAATTTATTAATTGGGCATGCGTGTCAGCCTATTACCTCCTTACTCTATGTATTTCTCTTCTCACCTATTCCCCTCAAGGTAAATGAGGTTTCTTTAGAAGTGTAGTGTAAAGGGTAGAAGCAAATACTTGTGCTAGCGGGAGAGAGGAAATGGAGATATTTGATCTAGGATCAATGTGTAAAGTATCCATCCGCATATCATTATTATTTTTTTATACGCGCTTTTTTATGTGTTTAGAATGCATGTTAAGGGTGTATGATGATGAGACCTTAACAAAGATAATAAATTGGTTGCCAATTTGCACGCGAAAAACCCTCACAAAATATTAAGCGTTTTTCCTTCCATTGAGTGATTCTTACTCAAGATCTAAGACTGACATTGGTTTGTTGGCCAAAGTCAAGACCTTTGTCCATCGAGGATGTATTTGAATCACGGGAGCTTTGTTCCATATCGGTGTCTTGTCCAAGCGTGATTTTTTGGCCAAAGTGAAGATCACTTCTTGTCCATCGACATTGATTACGAAGCTTTCCATGGTCAATGGGATCCGCTTAACTGGGATCACTAAGTTTGTTGTGCCAAAGCCAAGGCTTAGATGATACAGAGGAAAAAGGTTAGGTAATATATTGGATATATTGGCATATATAAGAAATATGTTTCGGACTTAGATGTCCCCCTACTGGATCTAGGAATTGGATGGGATCCAATTGATCTTAGAGATCTACCTAGTTAATTATCATAGAATTTGTTGGCCAAAGTCAAGATTGTGTGATATTTAACGGGATCCTAGCCCACTAGGAAACACGGTTTCCCGAGTACTCGACAGAGGGTTAGAGGCTCGCCGAAAAATAGTGGGAGGCAAGAATTAAATTTGCAATATTCGTTTAATTACTTGCCATACACGCTCAATCAAATATCATTCGTCAAATAAATTAAATATTAGTTGGACTAATATTTAAATCGTTGTTTTATTAATAGTTGGACTGTATTCAATCCATTAAATTATAGTTGATTAAAATAGTTGGACTATAGTAATCATTATAATAAATAGTACCAAAATCATTGATTGAATAGTTGGACTATTAGAATCAAGAAATAATTGAAAGATTGACATTTAAAATATAATCCTAGGGAAAATGTATTTAAATGGTTTAATTTTCAAATTGGGAATATAATTTCAGGATAGTCCTGAAAACTAATAAGTTACTTTATTTGATAAAATAACATATTAGGCATAAGCCCGGAGTTAAGCAAATAGTATAGCATAATCTTTGGAAGATTTATGTAATGATAACTTTAGTGATTAATCCATTAAACTTGTTAATTAGAGTCCTTAATTTCTTAATAAGAAGTAAGGATTAGATTCTTAAAGTATGATAAAGAAATTGAAGGATCTTCATAGATCTATTAAGATCTTAGAAGTAATCAAATTGCAATAATAATCTCTTGGAGAGTTAATGATTTTTCTCAAGGATACAAAGTCAAAGTTTGCAATAAGGCAAGTAGCACAAGTCGCACCTTACTTCGATATTCTAGAAGGCCTATGCTAGGCCAAAGGCCTCTGGAGTGTTGAAAAAGGCAAAGGCAAAATCGTTATAATCTTCTGGGAAGATAAAGGACATATCCCAAAATGTCTGCCTAAATTGTGGCAAACGGGATCGCAGAAGCGTGACTGCTGTTTGGACAAAGCAGACATGAAGGAATTGAAGACGGTACAAGGCTCCGACTTCAAATATGTTTGTCATATTATGTTCACTACTAGTATTAAAATTAGATTTTAGATACTTAGTGTGGTACATAAATATATACTCATGTTCAGAATCTGCTATGAGCAGGACAATGACTTCAGATTGAGATTAATCTGTGAATTGAAAACGGGACGAAAGTCTCTGTTTTAACCGTAGATACCTAATTTAGGGACTACCCTTCAGGTGTGTACTTAAATTAGGAAACTGTTATAATGTAACTAGTTTGACTAGAGACATTATCTTTATATCAGTGTTTAATTCGTTGCGGATTTACCTTTATATTCTAGAACACTAAAGTGTTTTATTATATAAAGATGATATTGAGATAAACACATTAGATGTGAATAACAGAATTTATATTTTGAATATAAATAAAATCTCAAAAATAGAACATGACAAACAAATAGCTCAAACTGATTTGATCGGAAGAAACTTAAAAATGGCATTGTTGTCTGGGACACAATTAAACAAGACTCGTATATCCACACTTTTAAAACACAAATCAGAAACTTTTAGAGTTTCGACACGAAATAGACAAACAGATCGGCTAAAGTATTAAATCGTCACGGTTAGACCATGATGAAAATACTTAAGCAATAAGTTTCTAAATTACTTGAAAGAGTATATTATTCTTCAAATGAGGACTCCTCCTGGAACACGTCAGTTTAACGTGTGTGTCCAAACGGATAAACCAAGTTTTGTTAGACATGATAAGGTTAATCATGAGTCGCTCTGAGCTACCATTTCCTTCAACGGATACGCATTAACAATGCAAGAACTTATTTAGAATAAGGTTCCATAAAATCTGTTAGACATAAATCATATTAGATATGAACAGGAAAGAAACCGAGTTTTCTCATTCCTGAATATTTGGGTATGCTAGGCATATGTTTGGATGATACCAAACTAAAACCCAAATTGGATAAGTGCCAATTGTAGGTTATCCTAGGGATACCAAAGTATAGTACTTATACAGCTCACAAGAGAACAATGTAATTGTTGCTCGCCATGCGGTTTTCCTGAGAGGAATACCTATATGCAGTAGTAAGTGGGAGGAAAGTAAAACTCGATAAAAATCAGAGTAATACTATTCCAAGCACCGAATCTTAATGGAACATGAATAGTTCATCAAGGATGAAACTATACCAGTAATCTTCGAATACACAAGAATCGCGTAAGTCGTAGAGAGTCAGAAAACAACATGGGGTATGGGTTTCTGATCTCACCTCATAAAGATGTCTATCTTATTGAGGTATACCAACTGACTACGTATGAGGAAGTGACACAAGGTATTGACTCCCTATTATGGCAAAGTGCCAGAACATCCGAAATGGATTCCATGTATACCGACTATGTTTAGACACTAGTTGTTGTACCGAAAGGCATTGTGCCTATGGGTACTGTATAGTCTTCAAGGAAAACAAACATGGATGGCAACATACCAACGTATAAAGCTAGGCTATTAACGGAAAGGGATCGTTTTCAACATTGTGTTGACTACAATGAAATCTTTTACCTGTTGTCACGGTGAATCCATTTGGAGAATGCTTGTTGATGCTGCATGTTTCATTTATGAAATATGGCAGCTATATGCCAAAACCGCTTTCCTTAACGGAAACCTTTTAGAGGATGTTTACAACATCCTGACGGTTTTGTCGTACTAAAATGAGAAAACAAGGTTTGCGAGTTAATTCGATCCATGAATGGATTGAAGCAAGCATTGCGTTCTTGGAATTATCGTTTTGATATAATCATAATGGAGTATGATTTAATTCAAAATGAAATGATTCTTGTGTATTTAAGAGGGTTAGTTGGAGAGCACTGAAAATGACTGTCCTATAAATTAATGATAATAAATCATTTCTTGGAAATGAGATTCCCATAAAAACAATCGGCGAAAGCTTGGCTTTTGAGAAAATCACTGAGAACTCGTATATTGAATAATGTACGCGACCTGGTGTCTCATACGCTTTGAGAATATGGATTCACAATCAGGCCAATCCAAATGATAGTCACTGGATTAATGTTAAGAACATCCTTTAGTATCTTAGAGGAACTAAAGATGCTATCTTAAACTATGGAGAATGAGAACTTGAAGTGACTGGGTTCACTACTGTAAGTTTCCCAACCGATAAAACGACTATAAGTCGTAAACGGTACTATACAGTTTGAATAACAGAATAGTGAGCTGGAAATCTTCCAAGCAAGATACTGTTACCGAATAAACAAAAAATGCTGGTTATTGCTGCAGCTGAGGCAGCAATAGAAGCCATTAAGGTCGATAACAAATCTAATTAGATTAGATATAGTTCTATTAGCAGCTGAGCTAGGCTACAGCGCAGGCTAAAGAATTAACGGTCTCATCAATGATCCAGATACATACTTCGACTATCATCTGATTCGTTCGGATCATACATCGTGGCGATGTAATGATCAAATAAATCGCATCAGACGATAATCATGCAAATCCGCTGACGAAAGCCTTTCCTCAGCAATTTGAGCCAACCGTACATAGTTCGGGTGTCAGACACTCGAGTGACTAGCTATAGGCCAAGTGGGAGATTGTTGGACTGTTATGACCCATAGCGTCACTATTTGTACATATCATGGTGTTGTTGTACAAATTAACTATGTGACAAATGAGATTGCTCTCTTATCATTTGTGATTAGATCACCAAGATGTATAAATGATAGGAGGTCCATATGATTAGTTCATGGATTGAGAATGATATGAGATAGTATCAGTCCACAGAGGATTAATCATTAAATATCCCTAGTCAGAGTATTATCGAGATTGGACATCGATAATGCGTAAAAGACTAGTATTACACTTGTGCGCATTGTGAGGGCATAGCTGCACAGTTCTCATATATTTGGGTATAGGATACTAATGCAGTGTAATAGGAGGTTGTGTTTTACCGATGGTACGGGAAACAGCTTCGCTCTGGATAGACCCCCTCGGAATTCCATTAGTAGTATGACTATAGGTCTATGGAAGTCCGACATCAGGGTAGGTGTATTTGGTCTTAACCTGAGACTTGCACCGCTAATACTTGCGACAATCAATATACTTTGGTTTTGGTCGTCCATGGCTTTAACAGGTTCTGTGTACGCCTCTGCTGGGTATATTGAGAATCGTAGTGTGTTGGGTGTGATGTCAAGACGGAAGTATCACTCCAGTCATATGGAGATGATGATCGCGCATGGATACATAATTGGTTCTCTAAAGGGTTGCAACCATCGGGATAATATGACTTGGTCATGATTATCCGATAATAAAGAGACTAGTTGCTCGTGATCCGATATATGCTTCGTACGGGGCAGACACTGTACCAGCCCCAGGCCTTGCATGTGATCATCCGATACTGGTTCGAGATACACAATACTACGTATACTACGCCTGATATAGATCGTTTATTCCTGTAAGTATGTTTCTGGAGAATTGGGTAGGCATGGCGCTTTGCTAGAAGCCAACCTTGTCTTGTAAATCGGTACAAATGTAGTACTAGGTACCTACATGTTCGGATAGTCCGACAACCAGATTTACTGCCAACATATCCGGGGATCTCATGGGTCGCTTCCCGAAGATTCACCGATGATGTATGACTCGCACTTTAATTAATCTGGGATTAATTGGATGAGAGAGAAAATTAATCTTGGATTAATTACGGAGATATTTTATCTGGGATAAAATATCAATAAAGAGAGAAAACGATTAATTTAGAATTAATCGATAAAATAATATATTCGATATATTATACAAATTGGATTTCGACGCGGAATTGAAATTGGATTTTAATTCGGGCGAACGAGTTAATTTAGAATTAATTCGTTAGCGACATGAATAGTGATTTCACTAGGCATAATCATTTAATTATGTCTGAACGGAAAATTCGTTAATTTGGAATTAGCGAACCCGAGCCCGGGAGTGTTTGCGAGCGCATTCACATTTCGAATTCGAGTGCGGCCTGCAAGTCACATCAAGCGTCAAATCGCTAGTCGCATCAAGCGTCAAATCACATGTCACTTTGAGTGATTTTACAATTGATTGATTGAGTGATGTGAATAGTTGATGGAAGTGGTTGGCATTTATGGCTTGACTTTTTTGTATTTGGTAAATCAATTATTTGATTTTTGGAAAATGGAATGTTGTGTATTAGATACACAAAATGGTATACAAAAACACACTTCCATCTCTCTCTCTCTTTGACACACGGTTTGGAGCCATTTTTTCCCTCTATCTCTCACGGTCTTGGACCTATTTTTCTCTTTTAGTTTTGCTTACTGCCGTGAACTAGGAGAAGAAAGATGATAATTTTGTGGCAAAATCATCAAGTGCTAGCACACATAGAAGCCATACAAAAGTGATAGGGAACTCACTTCATAAGCTTGGAATCACCATCAACCAAAGCTTGGAGCTTGGAGCAACAATGGAGATCACCAAAGCCGATTTTGAGGACTGACAAATATGCCACTGCCGTGACTTGGAGGAGGCAAGAAATTGGTTTTTGTCTTCACTCGCGTCGCTCAACCGATCATTGTGAGTATTCCGTAACTCCTTACTATATTCACTTTGTATTTTCATTGCTTGATATGATCCTTGGGACCGTAGAACTCCAACAGTATGTTGGGTGTGATGTCAAGATGGAAGTATCACTTCATTCATATGGAGATGATGATCACGTAGGGTTACAGAACTGGTACTCTTAAATGCTGCAGCTATCGGGATAGTATGACTAGGTCATGATTATCCGATTAAAGAGACTAGCTGCTAGTGATTCATATATGCTTCGTACGGGGCAGACAGAATTCCAGCCTCAAGCCTAGAATGTGACATCTGATACTGGATCGTAATACGCAATACTTAGTATACTACGTCTGATATAAATTATATATATTCCATATTGAATATATTTATGGAGAATTGGGTTGGCACGGTGCTTTGCTAGAAGCCAATCATGTCTTGTAAATCAATAAGAACGTGGTACCCGGTACGCACTTGTCGGATAGTTCGACAACCGTATTTACTGCCAACATATCCAGGAATCTCTTGGATCGCTTCCCAAAGATTCATCGATGACATTTGACTCGAAAAGAATTAATCTAGGATTAATTATGAGAGAGAAAATTAATCTGGGATTAATAACGGTAAGAATTAATCAGGGATTAATTCGTCAAGACGAGAGAACTCGATTAATTTGGAATTAATCGGCAAAATAAATTTAATAGTTAAATTAGATTTTTCTATTTAATTTATTTAATTGGGCTAAAATAATATATCAGATATATTAATTAAAATTGGATTTCAATATGGAATGAAAATTGGATTTTAATTCAAGTGTACGAATTAATTTGGAATTAATTCGTAAGCGACTTCCTTAATAATTTTGCTAGGCATTATTATTTAATTAAAATTGGATTTAATTACGTCGCGACGAAAAAAATTTTTAATCGGATTAAACGAAACTAAGCCCGAAGTGTGTAGTCTCACTCAACTTGAATTTTGAATTTAAGTGTGGGACCCACTAACTTACATCACTAGTCAATCACTTTGATGGAAGTAGTTGAAATAGTAATTGGATTACTTATTACACACACCAACAAACTTAAAGTAATTTTGGAAGTCAACATTTTGTATTAGATTTTGGAAATAAAAATACACTATTCATCTTCTCCCTTCTAGCAAAACCGTGACTCTCTCTCTCTCTAATGAATTTTTGTTGCAAAAATTCTACAAAGCTAGCACTTAAAGGAGTCTTGTGAGGTGATAGGGAAACTTGCCTTTGAGTTTGAAATTCAAATCAAATGCTTGAAGCTTCAAACAAAGAAGCGAGATTTGAAATCCTAAATTCGATCAATGTGAGTATTTCCGCAACTCCCTTTGATTTATTCACACACAAATCAATCTTAGTCATCTTGTTGCATGTGTAGGACACTAACACTAACTAGAGCCAGGAGTGCAAATCCATGACTTTGGGGTGTTACGTATCGCCGTCCCCCAAAGCATGCCACTCATGTCCGTGAAACTAGTGGTCTTGGGGCGTTACGTATTGTCACCCCCAAGCCACTGAACTAGAACTGAGGGTGTGGATATATGCTACCCTCCAAGCTCTGAAATTAGGATATATGGGCATCTGTCATCCCTAGTCCTGAACTAGGATATGGAGGCGTTGTTGGATAATTATGACCCATAGCATCACTATTTGTACAGAACATGGTGTTGTTGTACAAATTAACTATGCGATAAAGGAAATTGCTCTTTTATCATTTGTAATTGGATTACTCGAATATATAAATGATAAAAGTCCTTATGATTAGTTTCGGATTAATAAGATATGAGACAATATTAATCCACAAAGGTTTAATCATTAAATATCCCTAGTCGTAGTATTATCGAGACTGGATATCGATAATGCGGAATAGACTAGTATTACACTTGTGCGTGTTATGGGAGCATAACGACATAAATCTTATATATTTGGGTATTGGATACTCATGCAAGTGTAATAGGAGGTTGTGTTTACCGACGGTATGGAAACAGCTTCGCTCTGGATAGACCCATCGGAATCCCATTGGTAGTATGACTATGTGTCTATGGGAGTCCGAATCAGGGTAGGTGTATTTGGTCTTAACCTGAGACTTGCATCGCTAGTACTTGCGACAATCAATATACTTTGGTTTTTGTCGTCCGGGGCTTTAACAGGTTCTGTGTACGCCTCTTTTGGGTATATTAAGAATCGTAGTGCATTGGGTGTGATGTCAAGATGGAAGTATCACTTCAGTCATATGGAGATGATGATCACATAGGATACAGAACTAGTACTCTTGTATGCTGTAGCTATCGGGATAATATGACAAGGTCATGATTATCCGATTATAGAGACTAGTTACCCGAGATCCGATATGTGCTTCGTAGGGGGCATACAGAATTCCAGCCCAATGCCTAGCATGTGACATCCGATACTGGATCGTAATACGCAATACTACGTATACTACGTCTGACAAAGATTACCTATTCGTTTACAGAATATTTCTGGAGAATTGGGTAGGCACAGTGCTTTGCTAGAAGCCAACCATGTCTTATAAATCGGTAAGGACGTGGTACTGGGTACGCACGTATTCGGATAGTCCGATAACCGAATTTACTGCCAACATATCCAGGGATCTCTTGGGTCACATCCCGAAGATTCACCGATGATGTTTGACTCGAACAAAATTAATCTGGGATTAATTATGAGAGAGAAAATTAATCTAGGATTAATTATGACAATAAATTAATCTGGGATTAATTAAAAGAGAAAGAATTAATCTGGGATAAATTGCGTCGAGAATTTATCTGGGAATAAATTTGTCAAAGAGAGAGAATGCGATTAATTTGGAATTAATCGATAAAGTAAATTTAATAGTTAAATTAGATTTTACTGTTTAATTTATTTAATTGGGCTAAAATAATATATTAGATATATTAATTGAAATTAGATTTCAATGCGGAATTAAAGTTGAATTTTAATTCAAGCGAACGAATTAATTTGGAATTAATTCGCGAGCGACTTCCATAATAATTTTGCTAGGCATTATTATTTAATTAAATTAGATTTAATTATGTCGCGACGGAAAATTCGTTTAATCGGATTAAATGAACCCGAGCCCGAAGTGTGTTGAGAAAGCCACTTGAATTTTAAATTAAAGTGGGTCCCACCAACTTACATCACATGTCTATCAAGTGTCAACTTCAGTGATGGAAGTGGTTGGAGGCATTAAATGTCATTTTCCCTCCAACATTTTGCTTTGCTTTTGGAATAAGCATATACACCTTTTGGAAAAGTGTAATTGTTAATTTTTTGTTTTAGAAACAAAACACAAAACTCTTCTCTCTCTCTTTTCTCTACCTTGGCCGAATGGCCTTGAAGTATCTTGGCCGAATGGCCATTGATCTTGGACGAACAGATCACTTATTGGCCGAATGGCCTTGCCTCGTTAAGGCCGATTGGATCCCTCTCTCCCAAGCCGAATATTGCTTCTCTTGGAGGGCGAATTTGAGCTTATTTTGTTCTAGCTAGCACTTAAAGGAGTCAAGTGAAGGTGATAGGTATACTTACCCGAGAATTTGGAACTCGATCTCAAGCTCCGAAGCTTCCAACACATCCAACAAAGAAGGAAAATATTTTGAACTCAATCCGATCAATGTGAGTATTCTGCAACTCTCTTTTGATTTATTCACACACAAATGACAACTTATAGATCTTGGCATGTTTTAGGAACACTAAAAATGGTATCAGAGCGATCTAAGTTTGATTTGGAATTCTAGGGTTCTTAAACTTTAATTTGGGAATTTTGCGTTTGGAGCTTGATTTTCTTAAATTAATGATTTGGTTGAGCTTGGATGATGTTTAATTGGATTTGTATGTCATTGATTTTGTGAAAAATTGATTAGATTAATTTTCCCCAAATTCACATGCTTGGCCGAATATACCCTAGAATTAGCTCATGGGAATTTTTGAAATTTGACATATCAGATGTGTTGTTGGCATGATAGAAATATTGAATGTTGATTTAAATTGGATTGAAATCAAATTGAATGATTTTGTATGCCTTAGCCGTGAGCCTTGATGCATGTTATAAGATTGATTTTGCTTCAATTTGTGTTAGACATGAATTGGAAATGTAGAGCATGATTAATTGAATTAATTAGTGTTTTAGAAACATTAGATTAATTAATTAATTATGGTAATTATACTTGAATTGAATTAATTTGTAATTTGGAATAATGAGTTAATTTAATTATTGTATTTGGGCTTAATGGGCTTGGTTGGGCCAAGTTTGGTTTAGTATAATTGGTTGGATCCAATTGGGCCTAAAACCATTTCCATAAAGTCTGAATATGACAATTGGACTTTTAAATAATTTTAATTCGGCCTAATGGGCCAAAATTGATTCTATGGCATATGGTGATTCCTATTGGTCCTAGGCATTATTGGTTAGATCCATTTTGGCCAAAGCCCAAGCCTAAAGAATTATTTAAAATCCCATTGGACTTTAATTAAATAGTATTGGATACTAATTGGGCCTTTGAGACCCATTAAGATTGAATTTGGAATCCAAGTCTTTAAGGCACATAAATAAGTGTAATTATTTAATTTGGAATCAAATATGAATTAGTATTAGATACAATTTAAATTGGATTTAAAATTGTAGTTCAATATAATTCAAGAATACTTACTTTGAGTATTTATTCTCAAACGAGTTGGACTCGCTCAAATCAAATCATTGTTTGAACATTGGATGGTCATTAATTAAAGATTAATTAATTGGATTAGATTGATTGATAACATGCTATGTGTGAATACTTGGATGTTTGTATGAATAATGTATATCGGATGGATATTAGATGGGTGAGGGCAATTTTGGAAATTGTTGTAATAAATTTAAAATTTATTAAATTGGACCTGCGTGTCCAGCTTATTACCTCTTTTCTCATTGTATGTCTCTTCTCACCTATTCCCCTCAATGCTAATGAGGTTTCTTTAGAAGTGTTATGTAATTGGGTAGAAGTATGTATCGTGCTAGTGGGAGAGAGGAAATGGAGAGATTTGTTCTAGGAACAAATTGTTTTATATACCCATCCGCATATCATTATTAATTTTATCGCGCCTTATTATGCTTTTAGAATGCATGCTTAAGGGTGTATGATGAGACCTAATCAAAGATAATAAATTGGTTGCCAATTTACACGAAAAACGGTCAACAAATATTAAGCGTTTTCCTTCCATTGAATGATTCATTATCAAGATCCAAGATTGGCACTGGTTTGTTGGCCAAAGTCAAGACCTTTGTCCATCGCGGATGTGTTTGAATCATGAAGGCTTTGTTCCATATCGCATGTCTTGTCCAAGTTGTGATTTGTTGGCCAAAGTCAAGATCACTTCTTGTCCATCGACATCGATTACGAAGCTTTCCAAGGTCAATGGGTCACGTTTAACTAGAATCATTAAGCTTGTTGTGCCAAAGCCAAGGCTTAGTTGATTTAGAGCAAAAGGTTAGGCAATATATTGGATATATTGGCATATATCAGATATATGTTTCGGACTTGGATGTCCAACTACTGGATCTAGGAATTGGTTGGAATCCAATTGATCTTAGAGATCTACTTAGTTAAGTTTTATACAATTTGTTGGCCAAAGTCAAGATTGTGTGTTATTTAACGGGATTCTAGCCCATTAGGAAACTAGGTTTCTCGAGTACTCCACAGAGGGTTAGAGGCTCGCCGAAATATAGTGGGAGGCATGTATTAAATTTGTAATTTCTTTTAGATACTTGCCAATACGCAATCATTTCATTTTTCGTCATTAATATTTAATTGTTGTTTTATTTTAAAAGTTGGACAGTATTCGAACTACTTCATTTGTAGTTGGTTATCTAATTGGATTATAGTAATCAATACATTTGAATGTAACCAATCAATATTAGTTGATAATATAGTTAGACTATAGTAATCATTATATTTGATTGTACTCGAAATCGTTGATTGGATAGTTAGACTAATAGAATCAAGATAACTGAAAGATTAGTGTTTAAAACATAATCCTGGGTGAAAATGTACTTAAACAGCTCTAATTTTCAGATTGGGAATAGAACTTTTGGATAGTCCTGGGAACTCAGAAGTTACTCTATTTGATAGAGAAACCTCTCGAGCTTGAGTTTGGAGTTGAGCAAATAGTGGAGCATGAGCTTTGGAAGACTCATGGTGATGATAACTTTAGTGCTCAATCCGTTATGCACAACCAGAGATTTTTAAAAGGACATATCTAAGTTGTCTATCTAAATTGTGGCAAACGGGGTCACTAGAAGTGTGATTACCATATGGACAAGGCAAACATGAAGGAAGTGAAGGCGGAACAAGGTTCCAGCTTCAAGTATGTTTGTTATTAACATGTGCACTGCTGGTTTTAAAATTAGATTTTAGATACTGGATGTGGTACATAAATATATATACTGATGTGCGGAATCTGCTGATTAGCAGGAGATTGGCTTCAGTCGAGATCGACCTATGAGTCAAAAACGGGACGGTAGTCACTGTTTTGGATGTGGGAACCTAAGTTTAGGAACTACCTTTTGGGTATGTACTTAAATTAGGAAACTGGTATAATCTATCTAGTTTGACTAGGAACATTATCTCTATATCTAGTATAACCCGTTGCGGGTATACCTTTATATTATAGAACACTAAGTGTTTTATTTATAAAGATGATATTGAGATAAACACATTAGATGTGAATAACAGTATTTATATTTTGAATATAAATGAATCTCATACATATAACATGAAAAAAAAATAGCTCAAACTGAAATAATCAGATGAGACTTATTTGTGGTATTGTTGTATGGGACACGTTAAAAAGACTCGTTTATCCACACTTTCGAAGAATAGATACTAGGACGGATTTGATTCTAATTCATATGATGTCTACGAATCTAGTTTATTAGGCAAAGTGCCTAGAGTACCTTTTACTTGGTAAAAGTGCAAGTGCTACCGATCTGTTAGCCCTCGTTCATAGTGACATATGTGGGCCCATGTCTAGCTAGGCTAGAAGTGGATATGAACACTTCGTAACTTTTACGGATGTGGCATCGCGTTATGGTTATGTGTTTCTTATGAAACACAAATCGGAAACTTTTGAGTAATTCAAAGAGTTTCGACACGAAGTAGACAGACAGACCGGCTAAAGTATTAAAACATCACGGTTAGACCATGGTGAAAAATACTTAAGCAATAAGTTTCTCGATTACTTGAAAGAGTATAGTATTCTTTCACAGTGGACTCCTCCCGGAACACGTCAATTGAGTGATGTGTCCGAACAGAGAAACCGAACATTTTTGGACATGGTAAGGTTTATGATGTGTCGCTCTAAGCTACCATTCTCCTTCTAGGGATACGCATTAAATAGTGCAATACTTATTTGAATAAGGTTCCATGTAAATCTGTTAGACAAACTTCATATTAGATATGAACAGGAAAGAAACCAGGTTTTCTCATTCCTGAAGATTTGGGAATGTTGGGCATACATTTGGATGATACCAAACTAGAACCCAAATCGGATAAGTGCCTAATTTGTAGGTTTTCCTAGGGAAACCAAAGTATAGTACTTATACAACTCACAATAGAACAATGTAATTGTTGCTCTCCATGCGGTTTTCCTAAGAGGAATTCCTATATGCAGTGGTAAGTGGGAGGAAAGTAAAACTCGATGAAAATTAGAGTAATATTATTCCAGGCACCGAGTCTTCACGGAACACCAACAATTCATCAAGGATGAAACTGTACCACAATCTTTGAATACACAAGAACCGTATAGGTCGGAGAGAGTTAGAAAAAAACTTAGGAGGTATGGGTTTATGATCTCACCTCATGTAGATATCAATCTTATTGAGAAAGATGAACCGGCTACGTATGAGGTAGTGATACAAGGTATCGACTCCGTTTTATGGTGAACTGCCATGAAGTCCAAAATGGATTCAATGTATACCAACCAAGTTTGGACACTTGTTGTTGTATCGGAAGGCATTGTGCCTATTGGTACTATATGAGTCTTCAAGGAAGACATACATGGATGGAAACATACAAATGTACATAGCTAGGCTTGTACAGAAAGGGTATCGTCAAAGACATAGTGTCGACAATGACAAAATTTTTTCATCTGTTGCCATGATTAAATCCATTTGGATAATGCTTGCTATAACTGCATATTTCGTTTATGAAATATGACAGCTGGACGCCAAAACCGTTTTCCTTAACTGAAACCTTTTGGAGGATGTTATATACATCCTGACGGTTTTATCGGGCTAAAACATGTAAACAAAGTTTGCAAGTTAAATCGATCTATGTATGGATTAAAGCAAGCATTGAATTCTTGGAATTAACGTTTTGATTTAATCATAATGGTATATGATTTAATTCAAAACAAAGATAATTCTTGTGTATATAAGAAGGTTAGTGGGATCGCACTGACAATGATTGTCCTATATAATGATGACATGTCATTTCTTGGAAATGACATTCTCATAATACAATCGGTGAAAGCTTGGCTTTCATGAAAATTCTCCGTAGACTACTTGGGAGAGACAACCTTTATTCTAGGAATAATGATCTAATGGGATAGATATAAAAGTTGTTGGCACTCTCCGAGAACTCGTACATTGAAAGACATGTACGCGACCTAGTTTCTCCTATACTTTGAGCATGTGGAGTCACAATCGAGCCAATCCAAGTGATGGTCACTGGATGGATGTTAAGATCATCCTTAAGTATCTTAGACGAACTAAAGATACTTTCTTAAGCTATGGAGAATGAGAACTTGAGGTGACTAGGTTCACCGCTGCAAGTTTCCAAACCGATAAAAAATGATAGCAAGTGGTAATAAGGGTACTATATAGTTTGAATAACAGAACAGTGAGCTGGAAATCTTCAAAGCAAGATACTACTGTCGAATAAACAACAAAAGCGGAACATTTCTGCAGTTGAGGTAGCAAAAGAACCATTTTGGATCTACAAAATTTCTAATTGGATTAGAAGTAGTTATGTTAGCAGCTGAGTTAGGCTACAACGCAGGCTAAAGAACCGCGGTCTCATCAATGATCCAAGTATGTACTTCAATTATTTCATCTGATTCGTTAGATCATACATCGTGGCGATGTGATGATCAAATAAAATGCATCAGATGATAACCTTGCAAATCCGCTGACGAAAGCTATTTCTTAGTAGAAGATTGAGTGAACCGTACATAGTTCAGGTGTAGAACATCTGAGTGATTGGCTATAGGCCAAGTGGGAGATTGTTGGATAATTATGACCCATAACATCACTATTTGTACAGAACATGGTGTTGTTGTAAAAATTAACTATGTGACAAAGGAAATTGCTCTTTTATGATTTGTAATTGGATTACTCGAATATATAATGATAAAAGTCCTTACGATTAGTTTCGGATTAATAATATATGAGACAATATTAATCCACAAAGGTTTAATCATTAAATATCCCTAGTCGTAGTATTATCGAGACTGTACATCGATAATGTGGAATAGACTAGTATTACACTTGTGTGTGTTATGGGAGCATAACGACATAGTTCTCATATATTTGGGTATTGGATACTCATGCAAGTCTAATAGGAGGTTGTGTTTATCGATGGTACGGAAACAGCTTCGCTTTGGATAGACCCTTGGAATCCCATTGGTAGTATGACTATGTGTCTATGTGAGTCCGAATCAGGGTAGTTGTATTTGGTCTTAACCTGAGACTTGCATCGCTAATACTTGCGACAATCAATATACTTTGGTTTTGGTCGTCCGGGGCTTTAACAGTCTCTTTCCCACGTGTCGCCACGTCGTCGCCATGTCACCGCCACGTCATCGCCACGTCAGCATCAATAATTGAGTATCTAATCCTTATCTGACACGTGGCGGATAAGAATCTCAGTGACCAATCAGAAGCCGCCACGTGTCACAATAATTGAAGCCCAACCACTCTGCCACGTGTCACCTTATCAGCTTATCCAGAATCTTCAAACCAGTGAACCAGAGCGTGCCACGTCGACAAAAGCTGGCGTAGCGACGCCAGAGGCCTTGGCGTTGCGACACTGGAAGCTTATCCGCGCCTATAAATTGAGCTCGAGATTTCAGAATTGAGTGCACCACTCTCTCTCTTATAATCTTTCTAAAGAGAGAGTTTCTCTCTCTACTTTCTTTTAATTTTTAGTTTTTTAGTTTTGTAATTAATTTTAATTACGTTTTGTTAATATAGTAATTTAATTTTTACTTTTTACTTTTTACAGTTTTTATTATTTACCATGAGGAGGTAACTCCCCCAGCTAGGGTGAAAGGTAATTCTTTTACTGTTACTATTTAGATTAATCTCCCTTAAAATAATATATTCACTATTTAAAATATTGACTTAAAAAGGATACCGCCAGATTGGTCAGTTGGTAATTCATTTTAATCTGATTTAAACCTGACTAATAAAGGATACCGCCAGATTGGTCAGTTGGTAATTTAATTTTGGTTCCGCCTTTATGGCTGGTTGGACTTAATTTGACTTAATCAGGTTACCGCCTATATGGCTGGTTGGAAAAAGAATCACAAGTTTATATATTATTTTATGGGAGATATCTAAATTAGTAGTAGTAAAAGTAATTCATTTTACCTTAGCATTTTATTTTATTGTAATTTACTTTTAAGTATTTACTTTACCGCATTTTTACTTTATGTCGTTTATTTTCAAGTTTTTACTAGCCCTAGTTATGTGTTGTAACTAAATTAGTTATCTGGGGTTGTGATGAAATCCAATATCACCGTTTTATAAGGGTTTGATTATAGGTTGGGTAATATAAAGATTTATTTATTGAGTCTTAAACTTAATGCTTTTTCATTAACTGGCCATTAATAAAATTGATCTGGTAAATCTAAAATGAACTAGACATAGGGATTTTAGGTTTCATCCTTAGAGTCAGTAGCCCACGATCTTCCTTGAGGATAGATAACCCTTTAATAGATTTCCTTACAGGATAGGAATATACCTGTCGGGTGGGGGTAGCCATAATTGGAACTTAAACTTAATGAATCCAGATAATTTGGTTGACATAGACATATGGTTCAATTTGGTTAAACTGGGTATTTGTGTCTGACCATCGACAGAGGCTTACACATAATTTAGTGTTGCATGTTAATAAATCAATATGTTACCCAACTATAAGATAACCACTACAACTTTAAAATGATATTGGAAGAACTCACAACCCTAAATAAGTTTTTAATATTGAATTTTCTTAAAACCTATTTTCGACAATTTTATTTACTTGTTTTTAAATTTAGAATCGTCACCATTTCAATTCAATCAATCAACTTGTTAGATATTAGTAATCATTTGACCTCATAAAATTAATATTTTAGATATTAAGTCCTCGTGGGATCGATATTTTTATACTACTTGAATGATACGTGCGCTTGCGTTATACGCGTGTGTTTACGATCCGGTCAAGTTTTTGGCGCCGTTGCCGGGGACTTATTTATCTTTTACTATTAGTTTAGGGGTTAGATACCGTTACTTGTATCTAATTTCTTTTTACTTATTATCGTTGTTTTCTTGTGTTTTAGGTTCTCAGAAACTACATGAGACGAACTAGAAGCTTTGAACTCCGATCGATTGACCCGAAAATTGAAAGAACCATCAGAAAATTGAGAAGAGAAAGGCGAGAAGGCCAAGAAGCTTTAGTCAACATGGAACCTGAACCTTTGAACGTTGCACCACCAATTCCAATTCGAGACAGAACCATTCCGGTAGTTGACAGACTCATTTCCTGTATTGTACTTCCTCTCTTACCAGCAAATGCTTGTGACATCAAAACATGCATTCAGATAATTCAGCAGTCAGTTCAGTTCGGGGGGAATGCAATTGAAGATCCTAATTCCCACATCAGCAACTTCCTGGAAGTTTGCAGCACTTTTAATTACAACCGAGAAGCGGAAGAAGCAATGAGAATGCGAGTTTTTCCATATTCCTTAAAGGACATAGCTAAAGCTTGGCTACATTCACTACCAGCAGGTTCCATCACAACTTGGAACACTTTAGCCACCAAATTTCTTGCAAAGTACTTTCCACCAGCCAGAACCAGAAAATTGAGGAATGACATCACATCATTTGTACAACAAGATTCAGAATCCCTCTGCGAAGCTTGGGAAAGGTATAAAGATTTACTCCGGAAATGTCCTCACCATGAGATTCCAAAATGGCTTCAAGTCCAAACATTATATAATGGGCTTTCTGGAATAATGAGAACCACAATCGATGCTGCTGCTGGAGGAGCCTTGATGGCAAAATGAGAAGATCAAGCCTGGGACCTAATCGAAGAAATGGCCAACAACAATTCCTTGTGGCCAACAGAAAGGAGGATGATCCAAAGAATTTCAGGAATTTATGAAGTTGGAGCAAACACAGCAGTGAATACCAGGCTGGATCAGATATGCAAATGTCTAGAAACACTTAGCACGCAAGTTGTGAACATCGCTGGAACCACAAGTTCACCAAATGGAGGAGCACCAGAACCAAACCAACATGAAGAGACGGTGAATTATGTCAACAATTTCAACAGACAGGGGAACAATTCATATTCCAACACCTACAACCCAGGGTGGAGGAATCATCCTAATTTATCATGGAGCAACAATTCAGGCCAACAGCAAAACTATCCACCACCTGAATTCCAGCAACAGAACAAAAGCCAGGAGTAGGCAAATGAACCAGGAATAACAGAAGTGTTGACCCACTTGAAAAAGATAGAAGCAAAACACGACTCTCACGCAGCAAGATATGATGCTATGTTTCAATCCCAAGCAACATTAATTCAAAGTCAATCTGCTTCTATTAAAGCATTGGAGAATCAAATTGGACAACTGGCAAATGCTCAGAGTTACAGACCGCCAGGTACCCTTCCTAGCAACACAGAGCCAAATCCAAGGAACATGGGGAAAGAGCAATGTCATGCCATCATGTTAAAAAGCGGTACTGAAATCAACAAAGATGTTGGAGTCAATTCAACTGCTGAGGAAGTTCCAAAAGAAACAAAGCAACAGATGGAGGAAAAAGAAGCAAAGGAAAAAGAACAGATCACTCCACCTCCACCTTTTCCTCAACGTCTTCAGAAGAACAAATTGGACAAGCAATTTTCCCGGTTCCTGGAAATCTTCAAAAAGCTGCATATCAACATTCCATTTGCAGAAGCGTTGGAACAAATGTCCACCTATGCCAAATTCATGAAAGATATTCTTTCACGAAAACGGAGATTGGGAGATTACGAGACAGTAGCATTAACAGAAGAATGCAGCGCCATCATTCAGAGGAAACTTCCCCCGAAGTTGAAAGATCCTGGCAGTTTCACTATTCCTTGCGTCATAGGAGAACATAACTTTGGTAAGGCTCTGTGTGATTTAGGTGCTAGTGTTAACTTGATGCCTTTTTCTATTTTCAGGAAACTGCAGATTGGAGAAACAATGCCCACTTCAGTCTCACTGCAACTTGGTGATAGAACGCTCGTATTTCCAAGAGGCGTAGTTGAGGATGTGCTGGTCAAGGTTGACAAATTCATTTTCCCAGCAGATTTTATTGTCCTTGATATGGAGGAAGACGCAGACATGCCAATCATCCTCGGGAGACCGTTCTTGGCTACAGGTCGAACCATTATTGATGTACAAAAAGGATAATTAAGCATGAGGGTACAGGACCAAGAAGTAACATTCAATGTTTTCAAAGCCATGAATTTCCCAGATGATGAAAAGAAGGAGGAATGTTTCAAACTCGTTGTGATACACAGTACCATTCAGAACTCTGATGAAAGACAAAGTTCTACTGACAAACTTAAAACATGTCAATTGCCTGTGGAGCATAAAGATAAAGCATCTTTTGTACTGAAGGAGCCAATTCTTGCACTACAAGCAACAGAAGAGAAAAAGTTCCACCAACTTAACGAATTGGAGGAATTTCACAATCAGCCTTTTGAGGATGCCAAATTGTACAAAGAAAAGGGCAAGAAAAGACATGATGAGAAGTTAGTGCGCATACAAATGGAACCAGGGCAGAAGGTACTGTTAAACAAATCAAGGGTGAAATTATTACCATGGAAGCCAAAATCACGGTGGTCAGGTCCATTTGTGATCACCAATTTTTTACCAATAGAGCCGTTGAGATACATGATCCTGACGCTAACAAAACTTTCAAGGTTAAAAACAAGCGTGTCAAGCACTACTGGGGAGAATCATTTGAGCGACAAAAAAAAAGTGTTACACTTTCAGATCCAGCTTAACGTTCGAGAAGTCAAGTCTAGCTGACGACTTTAAACTTAGCGCTAGAAGGGAGGCAACCCATGCAATTTGTGTATATATTGTGATTTGGTGTGTTTTATTTTTGTGTGTTTAATTTTTGCAGGTTTAGTCATTTCAAGATGGAAGAAGCTCTCGCAAACCTTCACAAGCAATTTCCTTCTCTCCCTAAAAAATCTCTGATGAAAGTATACAAAGCTCGCTTGGAACGGATGAGGTTATTGACAATCCATGGTATTCCTAATGATATTCGTTGGGTAATTGAATCACGAGTCCGATTGGCAGGTGAGTCTTCTGACTATTTTATTTCACATCTGTCTGGTTTTGGAAGAAGCACCTATGCAAAGAAACGTAGAGCTAAGCAAATGAGTGTTTGTTTCAAATGTGCACGATTTAATTGCAACACTCGTTGTCGTTCTTTAGGAATGGTGTCTGATAATCGCGAAGACAAAATTAAATTCATTAGGGATGGCTTGAGTAAGGAGTCTTTAGATGATATATCTTTAACTCTTGAGACGCATCCCAGTGGATATGTTCACATAGCCATTCGCAAATTACATACACAATTCCAAAAAGAAAGACAACTGTTAAGTCTTGGGAATCTGACTCAAAAAGACCATGTTTGCCAATTTATTAGAAAATTGAATGGGAAGCGTGTCCCTGACGCATAGACGTCAATCAAGCCGTTACTTTTCTTGTAAATATTATATTTCTTTGTCTTTTCTTAATAATTGTGAGTTGTTTTGTTGTTTTCTTTTATTTTCTCCGACAGGATCCAGCCCTTTTTGACTATCACGATATTAATTCGCTAACAACCGTCCTCTGGAAGATACTTGTGCTATTATTACTCACCCTTTTTCAGGTACTATAAATTCAGCCCGTCATTGCACTTTTGAAGGCATCCCGAGTTGAGAAAGAAATACATAAAAAATGGAAGCCACTTCAAGAAGACGAGTTGAGAACATCTGTATGTTTTGCGGTAGTAGTGTTGGTACTAAACCGCAATACATAGAAGCAGCACAGGAATTTGTAAGAGATAGCTGAGTAAGGAGTTTTCAAAAATTACAAAAATATTTTGCATATTTTGTTTTTATTCTGACTAAAAAGGTGAAATTGGTAAGAGATAGCTGAGTAAGGAGTTTCCACTCCTGAGACGTATCTCAAACCTATTCCGAAACAAGTTAATTTTTGTTTATTTCATTTTGAATTATTTAATTTGTGAATTCTCCTTAAAACGGACTAAAAGGAATCTTCATATGTTCAGTTAGCAGATATTATCAACATATATAGTAACATATGGACATGAGCTAAAATTGAAAAGTTTGTAATATTCAGTGCTTTAGTTTAATTGGAGGAAACATCTCAAAAAGCAATGGAGTAAAAAAAAAAAAAACTTATGAGATCCGAGTTATTAAGTCTGTAAGGGTGTTTTAACACCTAGTGCCCTGAAGCCAACTGGTTTGTGAGTCACTGGCCCAAAGCTCGTTACATGGATCAAAGATGCTGCAAAAATATATATATCTGAAGTCTGGGTAATTAAGTCCGTAGGGGTGTCTTAACACTTGGTGCCCTAAAGCCAACTGGTTTGGGAGTCACCGACCCAACACTCGCTACATAGACGGAAGATATTGTATATAAATAAAAAATAGAGAAAATCAAAGAAAAAATCAGAAAAATGAGAAAAATTATTCATTGCTATAAAAAAGGTGTGAAATCTGATAGAACTTTAGGACAAAAATATTACTCTCTTATCAACTGCACTTATGACTGTTGTGGGCAAAAATGAGTTGATTAATATTTTGTTGGCTGTGTATATGGAGAATGGTAAATATAATCGGAGAATTTACTTATTCAGTAATTTAGAATAAAACAAAACAACTAGTAACTTCGAGTAGAAGTTTCACCTGATTAGTCACTAACATCTTTATTCTATTTTCTCTTGTCTTTTTGGTTTTGTGTGCATTAGTTTTAACTAACTTTTTACTTTTGTAAAAATGTTTGTGGGTATCATTGCTATAAGCCCTCACGAGACTACAACTCGTCCACTAGGGACACCTAGGGGTTTAAAGGCTGGTTGCATATGCTAAATGCAACCGTGATCCCTACGAAAGTGGCTTAGTTAATTTTATTTTCATGTTATTTTATTTTATGTTTTGCTCGAGGACTAGCAAAATGTTAGGTTTGGGGGTGTGATGAGTGATATTTATATAACTTATTCCCACTCATTTGACCTAATATTTCGTATAGTTTCTCGAGTTTTGTGAACGTTTTGATGTATTTTATGTTATTTTGCAGATAAATAAAGTTTGGAAAGCATTGGAGGCAATTTGGGGCAAAAACGGACAAAAATGCGTCAACAGGGATATTTTGGTCTTTAGCGCGTCGCGACATCTAAAATGCGCCGAACAGTGCTAACGTGCGCCGGGTCCACAAATCAGAATCTTAGAAAAGTTTGACTTTGCTAAAATGCGCCGTGCCATGTGTCACCATCACAGCCGATCTGCTAACATGCACCGTGCCACGTGTCAGCATCCTACGGTGCCGACAGTCATCATCGCCACGTGTTCCACGTGTCATTCCATGTCATCAGCCACGTCAGCAAGTCAATATTGGCACCTCACCGCCACATCATCATCAGCCAATCAGAAAGTGACACGTGTCGCATTTTTACGGTGCCGACAGTCTCTTTCCACGTGTCGCCACGTCATCGCCACATCGCCACCGCGTCATCGCCACGTCAGCATCAATAATTGAGTATCTAATCCTTATCTGACACGTGGCGTATAATAATCTCAGCGACCAATCAGAAGCCGCCACGTGTCACAATAATTGAAGCCCAACCACTCTGCCACGTGTCACCTTATCAGCTTATCCAGAATCTTTAAACCAGCGAACCAGAGCGTGCCATGTCGACAAAACCTGGCGTAGCGACGCCAGAGGCCTTGGCGTCGCGACGCTGGAAGCTTATCCGCGCCTATAAATTGAGCTCGAGATTTCAGAATTGAGTGCACCACTCTCTCTCTTATAATCCTTCTAAAGAGAGAGTTTCTCTCTTTACTTTCTTTTAATTTTTAGTTTTTTAGTTTTGTAATTAATTTTAATTACGTTTTGTTAATATAGTAATTTAATTTTTAATTTTTACTTTTTATAGTTTTTATTATTTACCATGAGGAGGTAACTCCCCCAGCTAGGGTGAAAGGTAATTCTTTTACTGTTACTATTTTGATTAATCTCCCTTAAAAATAATATATTCACTATTTAAAATATTGACTTAAAAAGGATACCGCCAGATTGGTTGGTTGGTAATTCATTTTAATCTGATTTAAACCTGACTAATAAAGGATATCGCCAGATTGGTCGGTTGGTAATTTAATTTTGGTTCCGCCTTTATGGTTGGTTGGACTTAATTTGACTTAATCAGGTTACCGCCTATATGACTTAATTTGACTTAATTTGACTTAAAAAGTTTATATATTATTTTATGGGAGATATCTAGATTAGTAGTAGTAAAAGTAATTCCTTTTACCTTAGCATTTTATTTTATTGTAATTTACTTTTCAGTATTTACTTTACCGCATTTTTACTTTATGTCGTTTATTTTCAAGTTTTTACTAGCCCTAGTTATGTGTTGTAACTAAATTAGTTATCTGGGGTTGTGATGAAATCCAATATCACCGTTTTATAAGGGTTAGATTATAGCTTGGGTAATATAAAGATTTATTTATTGAGTCTTAAACTTAATGCTTTTTCATTAACTAGCCATTAATAAAATTGATCTGGTAAATCTAAAATGAACTAGACATAGGGAATTTAGGTTTCAGCCTTAGACTCAGTAGCCCACGATCTTCCTTGAGGATAGATAACCCTTTAATAGATTTCCTTACAGGATAGGAATATACCTGTCGGGCGGGGGTAGCCATAATTGGAACTTAAACTTAATGAATCCAGATAATTTGGTTGACATAGACATATGGTTCAATTTGGTTAAACTGGGTATTTGTGTCTGACCATCGACAAAGGCTTACACATAATTTAGTGTTCCAGGTTAATAAATCAATATGTTACCCAACTATAAGATAACCACTTCATCTTTAAAATGATATTGGAAGAACTCACAACCATAGATAAGTTTTTAATATTGAATTTTCTTAAAACCTATTTTCGACAATTTTATTTACTTGTTTTTAAATTTAGAATCGTCACCATTTCAAATCAATCAATCAACTTGTTAGATATTAGTAATCATTTGACCTCATAAAATTAATAGTTTAGATATTAAGTCCTCGTGGGATCGATATTTTTATACTACTTGAAAGATATGTGCGCTTGCGTTATACGCGTGTGTTTACGCTCCGGTCAATTGTGACTCCATATGCTCAAAGCATATGAGACACCAAGTCGCGTACATCTTTTCAATTTACGAGTTCTCGGAGAGTGCCAACAACTTTTAGATATATCCCAGTAGATCCTTATTCCTAGAATAAAGGTTGTCTCTCCCAAGTATTTTGTGGAGAATTTTCATGAAAGCCAAGCTTTCACCGATTGTATTATGGAATGTTATTTCCAAGAAATGATATGTCATCATTGTATAGGACAATCATTGTCAGTGCGCTCCAACTATCTTTCTTATATACACAAGAATTATCTTCGTTTTGAATAAAATCATATACCATTATGATTACATCAAAATGATGATTCAAAGAATTCAATGCTTGCTTTAATCCATAAATGGATTGAATTAACTTGTAAACCTTGTTTGCTTGTTTTCGTACGACAAAACCGTCAGGATGTTGTAAACATCCTCCAAAAGGTTTCCATTTTAGGAAAGCGGTTTTGACGTTCAGCTGCCATATTTCATAAATGAAACATGTAGCATTAGCAAGCATTATCCAAATGGATTTAATCATGGAAACGAGTAAAAGGTTTCGTCGTAATCGACACAATGTTGATAACGATACCTTTTGCTACAAGCCTAGCTTTGTACGTTTGTATGTTGTCATCCATGTTTGTCTTCCTTGAAGACTCATATAGTACCAATAGGCATAATTCCTTCCGATACATCAACCAGTGTCCAAACTTGGTTGGTATACATGGAATCCATTTTGGACTTCATGGCACTTTGCCATAATAGGGAGTCGATACCTTGTATCACTTCCTCATACGTAGCCGGTTCGTATTCCTCAATAAGATTGACATCTTTATGAAGTGAGATCAGAAACCCATACCTCCAAGGTTGTTTTATGACTCTCTCCGACTTACGTGGTTCTTGTGTATTCGAAGATTGTGGTACAGTTTCACCCCTGCTGAACTGTTTGTGTTCCATTAAGGAGTCGGTGCTTAGAATAGTATTACTCTGATTTTCATCGAGTTTTACTTTCCTCCCACTTACCACTGCATATAGGTATTCCTTTTAGGAAAACCACATGGAGAGCAATAATTAAATTGTTCTCTTGTGAGTTGTATAAGTACTGTACTTTGGTTACCCTGGGATAACCCACAAATTAGGCACTTATCCGATTTGGGTTCTAGTTTGGTATCATCCAAACATATGCCCATCATACCCAAATCTGTTGGACAAAATGACCCATAGCGTCACTATTTGTACAGATCATTGTGTTGTTGTAGCAAATTAACTATGTGACAAGGAAATTTCACTCTCATCATTTGTGATTAAATCACCATAGATATATATAAATGAAGAGAGGTCCATATGATTAGTTCCTGGATTGAGATGATATGAGACAGTATCAATCCCCAAAGGATTAATCATTAAATATCCCTAGCCGAAGTATTATCGAGACTGGACATTGATAATGCGGAATAGGCTAGTATTGCAATTGTGTGCGTTGTGAGGGCACAACGGCATAGTTCTCATATATATAAGTATTGGATACTTATGCAAGTGCGATAGGAGGTCGTGTTTCACCGATGGTACGGGAAACAGCTTCGCTCTGGATAGACCCTTCGGAATCCCATTGGTATTATGACTATTTGTCTATGGGAGGCCGAAATCAAGGTAGGTGTGTATAGTCTTAACCTGAGACTTGCATCGCTAATACTTGCGATAATCGGTAGACTTTGGTCTTGGTGGTACAGGGCTTTAACCGGTTCTGTGTACACCACTTTTGGGTTTATCAAAGAGTCGTAGTGTATTGGGTGTGATGTCAAGACGGAAGTATCACTTCAGTCATAGTGGAGATGATGTCACGCAGGATACGGTACTAGTGCTATTAAGTGTTGCGCAACCATCGGGATGTTATGACTAGGTCATGCATATCCGATTATAGAGACTAGTTACCAGACATCCGACATGTGCTTCGGATGGGGCAGACACTTATCCAGCCCCAGCCCTAGCACGTGACTATCCGATACTGGGCCGATATACACAATACTACGGTATACTACGCTTGATACAGATCTATATATTCCTGTAAGAATATTTCTGGAGAATTGGGTAGGCATGGCGCTTTGCTAGAAGCCAACCTTGTCTTGTAGATCGGTATGAACGTAGTACGAGGTACTTACGTGTTCGGATAATCCGACGACCGTATTTACTGCCAACATATCCGGAGATCTCATGGGTCGCTTCCTGAAGATTCACCGATGATGTATAACTCGCACTTTAATTAATCTGGGATTAATTAGAAGAGAGAGAAAATTAATCTGGGATTAATTGCGGAGATATTTTATCTGGGATAAAATATTAATTAAAGAGAGAGAACGATTAATTTGGAATTAATCGATAAAATTAATATATTCGATATATTATAAGAAATTGGATTTCGACGCGGAATTAAAATTAGATTTTAATTTGGGCGAACGAATTAATTTAGAATTAATTCGTTAGCGACGTGAATAGTGATTTCGCTAGGCGTAATCATTTAATTACGACGCGACAGAAAATTCGTTAATTTGGAATTAGCGAACCCGAGCCCGAGAGTGATTGCGAGCGCATTCGCATTTCGAATTCGAGCGCGGCACGCAAGTCACATCAAGCGTCAAATCGTTAGTCACATCATGCGTCAAATCAATTGTCACTTTGAGTGATGTGACTTGACAACATGTCACTTTATTAAAGTGATGTGATGTGACTTAAAGTAAAAGTAGAAATGATGAAAAGCATTAATAGGCTTTTTGCTTTTTGACTTTTGTACTTGGTAAATGTAAATGCTTTTTTGTATTTGATTTTATTTTTGGAAAATAAAATAAATATATAAGTAAAAACCATTTACCTTTTCTCTCTCTCCATTTTACGATCTCTTCCTCTCCCTCTCTTTTCTTCTCCCTCTCATTCACGGCTTAGAGCCATTTTCTTCTTCTTCTCAATTTTTGGTCACTGCCGAATTGAAAGAGAAGCAAGTGAGAGTGTTTTGTTACAAAATATGAGTGCTAGCACACCTTGGGTTATACATAGGTGATAGGGAAACGAATTTGTGAGCTTGGAATTCCTTTTGGAAGCTTGAAGCTTGGAGCTTCAATGGAGGTCATCAATTGCCGAACATGGATGAGACCACCACCACCAACGCCGAGCAGTCCACCTGTGTGCAGCTCACTGCCGAGCAGAAACATGCAGTGCATTTTTGGTATTGTTCTTCCTAGCATCAAACCCATCAATGTGAGTATGAATTCTGCCTTACTCCTTTGTGTATTCAACTCGTTTTTATGCATGTTTGTGATCCTTGGGACTTGATTTAAACTCTACAAAATCTTCAGGAATGAGAAACCCAGTTTCTTTCCTGTTCATATCTAAGATCTAAAAATAGATCTATGAACATCCTTTAATTTCAACATCATGTTATAATGATCTAATCCTTAGTTTTGACGACAAAATTAAAGTGTCATTGCATCAAGCATAAAGGATTGAGCAGTAAAGTTATCATCACCATGAGTCTTCCAATCCACTATTTGCTCAACTCCGGGCTCAGGCCCGAGATGTCACTCTATCAAATAGAATAACTTCTTAGTTCCTAGGACTATCCTAAGGTTTTCTTCCCAATCTGAAAATTGGAGCCGTTTAAAGACATTTTCTGCCAGGATTATGTTCTAAACGCTAATCTTTCAGTTATCTTGATTCCAATAGTCCAGCTATCCAATCAATGATTTCGGGTACAATCAAATATAATGATTACTATAGTCTAACTATATAATCAACTACTATTTGATTAGTTAAATTCAAATATATTGATTACTATAATCCAATTATAAAATCAACTATAAATGAAGTAGTTTGAATACAGTCCAACTGTTTAATTTAAACAACAATTAAATATTAGTCCAACTAATATATATTATAAATAATGATGAAAAATTGAAATGAGCGCGTATTGACAAGTATCTAAACGAAATTGCAAATTTAATACTTGCCTCCCACTATTTTTCGGCGAGCCTCTAACCCTCTGTTGAGTACTCGGGAAACCTAGTTTCCTATTGGGCTAGGATCCCATTAAATAACACACAACCTTGACTTTGGCCAACAAGCTGTATGATATTTAACTAGGTAGATCTCTGAGATCAATTGGATCTCATCCAATTCCTAGATCTAGTAGGTGGACATCCAAGTCCGAAACATATATCCAATATATGCCAATATATCCAATATATTCCCTAACATTTTTCCTCTAAATCAACTAAGACTTGGATTTGGCACAACAAGCTTAATGATTCCAGTTAAGCGGAACCCATTGACTTTGGAAAGCTTCATAATCGATCTCGATGGACAAGAAGTGATCTTGACTTTGGCCAACAAATCACAACTTGGACAAGACATGCTGATGAATGGTAATTATATCACTATTTCCCACTCATTTAACCTAATATTTTGTATAGTTTCTTGAGTTTTGTGAATATTTTGATGTGTTTTGTGTTATTTTGTAGATAAATAAAGTTTCAGGATATTCTAGAGGTGATATGGGGCAAAAACAGTGAAAAAGAATGAAAAGGGCAAAATGGTCATTCTGCGTGTCGTGACGCGCAAGCCTTTGGCGTCGCGACGCCTAACGTGCATCGGGTCATGCTAACATGTGCTGGGTCAACGTGTCAGAATTAGAGAAGTTTCACTTTTCTAACGTGCGCCGTGCCACGTGTCACCATCATCCTACGGTGCCGACAATTACCGTTGCCACGTGTGCCACGTGTCACTCCACATCACCACCATGTCATCATCCATAAAACCAGTTGACTGAGTCAATGTTCCACTTCACCGCCACATCATCATCAACCAATCACGAACTGTCATGTGTCGCAATCCTATGGTACCGACAGTCGCCGTCGCCATGTCAGCGCTACGTCAACATAATAATTGAGTTGTTAGCCGCCTCACCACGTGTCGCCTTATCTATTTATCCAGAATCGCCACGTGTCAAGCCCTCAGCATGCCACACAAAAAAGTGCTGGCGTCGAGACGCCAAAGGCTTTGGCGTCGCGACCCTGGAGGCTTATCCGCGCCTATAAATTCAGCTCGAGATTTCAGTTTTAGTTGTACCTTCCTCTCTAATTCCTCTGATGTAAATAGAGAGTTTTCTATCTATTTTCTTTTAAATTTTAGTTTTGTAATTAACTTTAATTACGTTCTGTAATAATAGTAATTTACTTTCTTTAGTTTTTACAGTTTTTACTATTCACCATGAGTAGGTAACTTCCCCAGCTAGGGTGAAAGGTAATTCTTTTACTGTTACTGTTTAGATTAATATCCCTTAAATATAATATATTCACTATTTAAAATATTGACTTAAAAAGGATACCGCTATATTGGTCGGTTGGTAATTCATTTTAATCTGGTTTGAACCTGACTAATCAAGGATACCGCCAGATTGGTCGATTGGTAATTAAATTTTCTTACCACCTATATGGCAGGTTTATTATGATTCTGCCTTTATGGCTGGTTAGACTTAATTTGACTTAATCAGGTTACCGCCTATACGGACGGTCGGTAAAATAATCACAAGTTAATATATTATATTAATGGAGATATCTAAATAGTAATTAGTAAAATTTGATCCTTTTACCTTAGCATTTTATTTTATTGTAATTTACTTTTCAGCGTTTACTTTACCGCAATTACCTTTCAGCATTTTTACTTTATGTCTTTTACTTTTAAGTTTTTACTAGCTCTAGTTATGTGTTATAACTAAATTAGTTATCTGGGGTTGTGATGACTTCTAATATCACCGGTTTATAAGGGGTTATTTTATAGTTTGGGTAATTTAAAGGTTTACATATTAAGTCTTAAGCCTAATGTGTCTTGTTAATTGGCCACTAATAAGATTGATATGGTAAATCTAAAATGAACTAGACATAGGGATTTTAGGTTTCAGTTTTAGACTTAATAGCCCACGATCTTCCTTGAGGATAGATAACCCTTTAATAGATTTCCTTACAGGTTAGACATATACCTTTCGGGTGGGGGTAGCCATAATTGGAACTTAAACTTAATGAATCTAGATAATTTGGTTGACATAGACATATGGTTCAATTGGGTTAAACTGGGTAGTTACGTTTGACCATCGATAGAGGCTTTTGCATAATTTAGTTTTCCAAGTTAGTAAACCGATTTATTACACAAACAAGAAATAACCACTTCATATTTTAAAAGATATTAGAAAGATTCACCATTGCCACGTGTGCCACATGTCACTCCACGTCACCGCCACGTTATCATCCACATCACCAGTTGACCGAGTCAACGTTCCACGCACCACCACGTCATCATCATCCAATCACGAAGTGCCGCGTGTCGCAATCCTATGGTGCCGACAGTCGCCGTCGCCACGTCAGCACTACGTAAGCATAATAATTGAGTTGTTAGCCACCTCGCCATGTGTCACTTTATCTCCTTATCCAGAATTGCCACGTGTCAAGCCCTCAGCATGCCACGCCAAAAAGTGTTGGCGTCGCGACGCCAAAGGCTTTGGCATCGCGACGCTGGAGGCTTATCCGCGCCTATAAATTCAGCTCGAGATTTCAGTTTTAGTTGTACCTTCCTCTCTAATTCCTCTGATGTAAATAAGGAGTTTTCTATCTATTTTCTTTTAAATTTTAGTTTTGTAATTAACTTTAATTATGTTCTGTAATAATAGTAATTTACTTTCTTTACTTTTTACAATTTTTACTATTCACCATGAGGAGGTAACTTCCCCAGCTAGGGTGAAAGGTAATTCTTTCACTATTACTGTTTAGATTAATATCCATTAAATATAATATATTCACTATTTAAAATATTGACTTAAAAAGTATACCGCTATATTGGTCGGTTGGTAATTCATTTTAATCTGGTTTGAACCTGACAAATCAAGGATACCGCCAGATTGGTCGGTTGGTAATTAAATTTTCTTACCGCCTATATGGCAGGTTTATTTTGATTCCGCCTTTATGGCTGGTTGGACTTAATTTGACTTAATCAGGTTACCGCCTATATGGACGATTGGTAAAATAATCACAAGTTAATATATTATATTAATGGAGATATCTAAATAGTAAATAGTAAAAGTTGATCCTTTTACCTTAGCATTTTATTTTATTGTAATTTACTTTTCAGCATTTACTTTACCGCAATTACCTTTCAGCATTTTTACTTTATGTCTTTTACTTTTAAGTATTTACTAGCCCTAGTTTTTTGTTGTAACTAAATTAGTTATCTGGGGTTGTGATGACTTCTAATATCACCGGTTTATAAGGGGTTATTTTATAGTTTGGGTAATTTAAAGGTTTACTTATTAAGTCTTACGTCTAATGCGTCTTGTTAATTGGCCACTAATAAGATTGATATGGTAAATCTAAAATGAACTAGACATAGGGATTTTAGGTTTCAGCCTTAGACTTAATAGCCCACGATCTTCATTGGGGATAGATAACCCTTTAATAGATTTCCTTACAGGATAGACATATACCTGTCGGGCGGGGGTAGCCATAATTGGAACTTAAACTTAATGAATCCAGATAATTTGGTTGACATAGACATATGGTTCAATTGGGTTAAACTGGGTATTTGCATCTGACCATCGACAGAGGCTTTTGTATAATTTAGTGTTCCAGGTTAGTAAACCGATTTATTACAAAAACATGAAATAACCACTTCATCTTTTAAAAGATATTAGAAAGATTCACAACCCTATAATGGACTTTTTGGACTGATGAGAACCACAATCGATGATGCTACTGGAGGAGCTTTAATGGCAAAAGGAGAAGATCAAGCCTGGGACCTAATCGAAGAAATGGCCAACAACAATTCCTTGTGGCCAACAGAAAGGAGCATGATCCAAAGAATTGCAGGAATTTATGAAAGTGGAGCCAATAAGCAGTCAACGCCAAGCTGGATCAGATATGCAAATTCATAGAGACTCTCAGCACTGGATCCACAAGTTCACCATATGGAAGAGCACCAAAACCAAACCAACTTGAAGAGACGGTGAATTATGTCAACAATTTCAACAGACAGGGGAACAATCCATATTCCAACACCTACAACCCATGGTGGAGGAATCATCCCAATTTTTCATGGAGCAACAATTCAGGACAAAAGAACAATCCACCACCTGGATTCCAACCGCAGAACAATCCACCACCTAGATTTCAACAATAGAACAAATGCCAGGAACATGAAAAAGAACCAGAAATGAAAGAATCGATTGCAGAGATGTTCAAAAAGCAACAAGCAGCATATGATGCTATCTTTCAAAGCCAATTTGCTTCCATCAAAACACTGGAGAATCAAATCGGACAAATGGCCAATGCTCAGAGTTACAGACCGCCAGGTACCCTTCCTAGCAACACAGAACCAAATCCAAGGAACATGGGAAATGAGTAGTGTCATGCCATCCTGTTAAAAAGCGGTACTGAAATCAACAAAGATGTTGGAGAAAAAAAAACTGATGAGGAAGTTCAAAAAGAAACAGGGCAACAGACGGAGGAAAAAGAAGTAAAGGAAAAGGAACAGATCACTCCACCTCCACCTTTTCCTCAGCGTCTTCAGAAAAACAAAATGGACAAGCAGTTTGCTAGTTTCCTGGAGGAGTTCAAAAAGATGCACATCAACATTTCATTTGCAGAAGCCTTAGACCAAATGCCCAGTTATGTAAAATTCATGAAAGTCATTCTTTCACGAAAACGGAGATTGGGAGATTACGAGACAGTAGCATTGACAGAAGAATGCAGCGCTATCATTCAAAGGAAGCTACCCCCAAAGTTGAAAGATCCTGGCAGTTTCACCATTCCATGCATCATAGGAGAACATAACTTTGGTAGGGCTTTATGTGATTTAGGTGCAAGTGTTAACTTGATGCCTTTTTCTATTTTCAAGAAACTGCAGATTGGAGAAACAATGCCCACTTCAGTCTCTCTACAACTTGCTGATAGAACGCTCGTATTTCCAAGAGGCGTAGTTGAGGATGTGCTGGTCAAGGTTGACAAATTCATTTTCCCAGTAGATTTTATTGTCCTTGATATGGAGGAAGACGCAGACGTGCCAATTATCCTCGGGAGACCATTCTTGGCTACAGGTCGAACCATTATTGATGTACAAAAAGGAGAATTAACCATGATGGTACAGGATCAAGAAGTAACATTCAATGTTTTCAAGGCCATGAATTTCCCAGATGATGAAAAGAAGGATGAATGTTTCAGACTTGATGTGATACACAGTACCATTCAGAACTCCAATGCAATGCAATGTTCTATTGACAACTTAAAACATGTCAATTACCTATGGAGCCTGAAGATAAAGCGTCTTTTGCACTGAAAGAGCCAATTCTTGCACTACAAGCAACAGAAGAGAAAAATATCCACAAGCTCAACGAATTAGAGGAATTTCACAATCAGCCTTTTGAGGATGCCAAATTATACAAAGAAAAGGCAAGGAAACGACATGATGAGAAGTTAGTGCGCATACAACTGGAACCAGGACAGAAGGTACTGTTAAAAAAATCAAGGGTGAAATTCTTCCCATGGAAGCCAAAATCACGGTGGTCATGTCCATTTGTGATCACCAAAGTTTTACCAGATAGAGCCGTTGAGATACATGATCCTGACTCCAACAAAACATTCAAGGTTAAAAACAAGCGTGTCAAGCACTACTGGGGAGAATCATTTGAGCGACAAAAAGAAAGTGTCACACTTTCAGATCCATTCTAACGTTCGGGAAGTCACGTCTAGCTGTCGATGTTAAACTTAGCGCTCGCAGGGAGGCAACCCATGCAATTTGTGTATATATTGTGATTTGGTGTGATTTAATTTGGTGTGTTTAGTTTTTACAGATTAAGTCCTTTCACGATGGAAGAAGCTCTCGCAAATCTTCGGAAGCAATTTCCTTCTCTCCTCAAAAATCTCTGATGAAAGTCTACAAATCTCGCTTGGAACGGATGAGGTTACTGATGATCAAAGGTATTCCTACTGACATTCGTTGGATTATTGAAGCGCGGGTCCGATTGGCAGGCGAGTCTTCTGACTGTTTTATTTCACATCTACCTGGTTTAGGAAGGAGCACCTATGCTAAAAAGAGAAGAGCCAAAAGAATGTGTGTTTGTTATAAATGTGCTCATATGTTTTGTGATACTCGTTGTCGTTCTTTAGGAATGGTGTCTGATAACCGCGAAGATAAGATTAATTTCATTAAGGATGGCTTAAGTAAGAAGTCTTTGGATGATATATCTAAAACTCTTTAGACGCAACCCAGTGGATATGTGTATCACGAAATTTGTGTGTTATATGCACAATTTTAAAAAGAAAGAAAACAGCTAAGTCTTGGGAATCTGACTGAAAAAGACCCTGTTTGCCAATTTATAAGAAAATTGAATGGGAAACTTGTCCCTGACGTATAGACGTTAATCAAGCCGCTACTTTTCTTGTACATATTATATCTCTTTGTCTTTTCCTAATATTTGTGATTTGTTTTGTTGTTTTCTTTTATTTTCTCCGACAGGATCCAGACCTTTTTACTATCACGATTTATTTTACTGTTAACTAATAATTGTCATTTGGCAAGTACTAGTGCTATTATTTTACTCACCCTTTTTCAGGTATTATAAATTCAACTCATCATTGAACTTTTGAAGACATCCAGAGTAAAACATGGAAGCCACTTCAAGCCACTTCAAGAACTATTTCCAAACATGCTTGAAGATTCGGCCAACATGAATATATTGGGGAAAATTATTCCAAATTAATTTTCTTCAAATTGATCCAATCCAACTTCAATTAAAGATCATTTAAACATGGTCAATCAATCAATTTAACCAAATCATGCTCAAAATCAAAATACCCAATTTTAAGCCCTAAACTTTTCATGCTTGAACCTAAGCTCTTGATGCCATTGTTGGTATTAATCTAGGTCCCAAGCTCAAACAAGCAATGAAAACAATGTGTGAACACATCAATGGAGGTAGCAGAATACTCACATCGATCGGTTGAGTCGATTTGGAGACGAATGAAGCCCAAAAATTCACTGCCAAGGACGCCCAAGCTGTGCAGTCCACTACCTAGAATTTTCAGATTTGAGTTGAGAAAACGGAGCTCCAAGCCTCGTCCGACGGATCCCGGCTCATGGGCGAACCTCCCTACCACCTACGCAAGACTCGTAGTGTGCTAGCACTTGCGGTTTTCACCATGAAAACCCAACTCTTGCTTCCCTTTGTTCACGCCATTTGGCTTCAAAAACCAGTGAGCATTTTCTGATTTTGGAGTGAGAGAAGAGAGAATAATGAGAGAGATGAAATGTGTAGTTGTTGTTTTTTGAAATTCATTTCAAGTATATTTTATATACTTATGTGAATTCAAATGCATTTGCTTTAATTTGCATTTCATTTGCTTTTAAAGTCAAACCATTAAAGCCATCAAGTACACATCATGTCCATCAAGTCACATCTACTTTATTAAAGTGACATGTTGTCAAGTCACATCACTCAAAGTGACAAGTGATTTGACGCTCGATACGACTGATTGATTTGACGCTTGATGCGACTTGCGTTGCCGCACTTGAATTCGAAATACGAATGCGCTCGCAATCACACTCGGGCTCGGGTTCGTTAATCTAATTAAATATTTTTCCGTCGCGTCGTAATTAAATGATTACGCCTAGCGAATTCACTATTCACGTCCCTAACGAATTAATTCTAAATTAATTCATTCGCCCGAATTAAAATCTAACTTTAATTCCGCGTCGAAATCTAATTTCGTTTAATATATCGAATATATTAATTTAATCGATTAATTCCAAATTAATCGTTATCTCTCTCTAGGCGATATTTTATCCTAGATAAAATATCTCCGTAATTAATCCTAGATTAATTTTCTCTCTCTTCTATATAATCCCAGATTATTTAAGAGTGCGAGTTGTGCGTCATCGGTGGATTATCGGGAAGCGACCCATGAGATCCCCGGATAAGTTGGCAGTAAATTCGGTCGTCGGAGTATCCGAATCACGTACGTACCAAGTACTACGTTTTACCGATTTACGAGACAAGGTCGACTCCAAGCAAAGCACCAAGTCTTCCCAATTCTCCGGACATATCCATTTAAGAATATTAAGATCTGTATCAAGCGTAGTATACCATTGTATTGTGCATATCGGCCCAGTATCGGATAGTCACGTGGTAGGGCTGGGGCTGGATAAGTGTCTACCCCGTCCGAAGCACATATCGGATGCCTGGTAACATAGTCTCTATAATCGGATATTCATGACCTGGTCACAATATCCCGATTGGTTACGCAACACTCAAGAGCACTAGTACCGTATCATGCGTGACATCATCTCCAATATGACTGAAGTGATACTTCCGTCTTGACATCACACCCAATACACTACGAATCTCTGATAAACCCAGAAGTGGTGTACGCAGAACCGGTTAAAGCCCTGTACCACAAGACCAAAGTCTATCGATTATCGTAAGTATTAGCGATGCAAGTCTCAGGTTAAGACTATACACACCTACCTTGATTTCGGCCTCCCATAGACACATATTTAATACCAATGGGATTCCGAGGGGTCTATCCAGAGCGAAGCTGCTTCCCGTACCATCGGTGAAACACGACCTCCTATCGCACTTTATAAGTATCCAATACTTATATATATGAGAACTATGTCGTTGTGCCCTCACAACGCACACAAGTGCAATACTAGCCTATTCCGCATTATCGATGTCCAGTCTCGATAATACTCCGGCTAGGGATATTTAATGTTTAATCCTTCGGGGACTGATACTGTCTCATATCATTCTCAGTCCAGGAACTAATCATAGGGACCTCTCTTCATTTATATATCTATGGTGATCTAATCACAAATGATGAGAGTGCAATTTCCTTGTCACATAGTAATTTGCTACAACAACACAATGATCTGTGCAAATAGTGACGCTATGGGTCATTTTGTCTAACAATCTCCCACTTGGCACATAGCCAGTCACTCAAGTGTCATACACCCGAACTATGTACGGTTCGCTCAAATTGCTGAGGAAAGGTTTTCGTCAGCGGATTTGCTTGATTATCGTCTGACGCGATTTACACGATCATCACATCGCCACGATGTATGATCCGAACGAATCAGATGATATAGAAGTATATATCTGGATCATCGATGAGACCTTTAATTCTTAGCATGTGTTGACGCCTAGCTCAGCTGCTAACAGAACTATATCTAATCTAATTAGATTTATTTTCGATCCAAAAGACTTCTATTGCTGCCTCAGCTGCAGCAATAATCCGCATTTCTCGTTTATTCGGCAACAGTTATCTTGCTTGGAATATTTCCAACTCACTGTCCCGTTATTCAAACTTTATAGTACCGTAGTATTTAATTGTTTGGAATCTTGCAGCAATGATCCCAGTCACTTCAAGTTCTCCTTCTCCATAGTTTAAGACAACATCTTTAGTTCTCTCAGATACTAATAGATGTTCTTAATCTTCAATCCAGTGACTATCACTTGGATTGACCTGATCGTGACTCCATATGCTCGAAGCGTATGAGACACCCTATCAAGTACATTTTAATGTACAATTTCCCAGAGAGTGTTAACAACTCCAAATCTATCCCAGTAGATCTTTATTCCTTGAATAAAGGTTGTTACTCCCCAGAATTCTACGGAGAATTTCTATTGAAAGAATATCTATGAAAGCCAAGCTTTCACCAATTGTTTTATGGGAATTTCAATGTCAGTGCCCTCTCCCACTAACCTCCTTATATACACAAGAATTATTTCGTTTTGAGCCAAATCATAAATCATTATGATTATTTCAAAACGACAGTTCCAAGAACCTTATGTTTGCTTCAATCCAAACATGGATCGAATAACCCGCAAACCTTGTTTGTCGGTTATTCAAAATCGTCAGGATGTTGTAAACATCCTCCAAAAGGTTTCCTTTTCAGGAAAGCGATTTTGATCTGTAACTGACACATTTCATAAATGAAATACGCAGTTATCAACAAGCATCTTCAAAATGGATTTACCATGCACCATGGCACAGGTAAAAGGTCGAACCGTTATTAACACAATGTTGATAACGATACCTTTCCGTCAAAAGCCCAGCTTTGTACGTTGGTATGTTGCCTTCCATGTATGTCTTCCTTGAAGACGTTAATGTACCAATAGGCACAATGCCTTGTGGTACAACAACTAGCATTCAAAATAGTTGTTATACATGGAATCCATTTCGGATTCATGGCACTTTGCCATAATAGGGAGTCGATACCTCGTATCACTTCCTCAAAAACATAGCGGCTGGTATACCTTCATAAGATTGACATCTTATGAGGTTAGATCAGAAACCCATACTCTAGGTTGTTTTCTGACTCTATCCGATCTACGAAGTTCTTGGTATTTGAAGATTAATGGTACAGATTCATCATTGATGAACTATTTGTGTTCCATTAAGGACTTCGTGCCTTGAACAGTATTACTCCGATTTTCATCGAGTATCACTATCCTCCCACTGACCACTGCATATCGGTATTCCTCTCAGGAAAAATGCATGGTGAGCAACAATCACATTGTTCTCATGTGAGATTTATAAGTACTATACTTAAGGTTTCCCTTAGGATAACCTATATTGGCACTTATCCAATTTGGGTCCTTTAGTTTGGTATCATCCAAACGTTATGCCTGGCATACCCAAATTATCAGGAATGAGAAACCTGTTTTCCCTGTTCATATCCTATATGACATCTGTCAAACAGATTTATATGGAACCTTATTCTAAATAAGTTTTACACTGTTAATACATATCCTATTGAAGGAAACAGTAGCTCAGAGCGACTCGTGATAAACCTATCATGTCCAACGAAATTTGGTTTTTGGTTCGGACACACCGTCTAACTGACGTGTCTCGGGAGGAGTCCTCATTTGAAAGAATACCGTACTCTTTCATGTACGTATGAAAACTACTACTTAAGTATTTTCCATTACGGTCTTACCGTGGCGGAATAATACTATAACCGATCTATTTTTCTATTTCGTGTCGAAACTTTAAAGTTTCCGATTTGTGTTC
>SKCR01035337.1:0-154285 GCA_019454045.1 Zanthoxylum bungeanum | reverse complement strand
TTTTTAATTTTAATTATTTTTTTATCCATTCCTATTTTGAGTTAAATACGTGTGGTGTTTTGTCCTTAAATGTGGCGATACAATCTTTGAACGAATCTATCCATTTAAAAGACAAATTTGGCTGATAGAATAAGAGGAGAATTCTCAGAGAACTGATACACACAATATCATTTATATTCTCATTTTTTTTTTTTTAAATCATACCGTCAAATTATTCGATCTGGTCTTAGTGTAGTAGGTAAAATCCCGACTGTTTCAGATTCTTACAAAGAATATACTCCTAAACTCGAACCGAAAATCTGACAACCAAATTTTAAACTTTTTTTTGGGGGATAACCGGGTGTGTCCCGGCCAGCTTACGCGCACCTCGACTAATCTCCAGGATCTGTGCCTCGTGCCCTCAAAAGTTTCCCAACACATATCAGGGTAAGTCGCTGGCTTTTCACACCATGGGGCATAGCCCCAAGGAAATGCATCTAATGAGATTCGAACCTTGAACTTGAGAGGGAGAAAACCACTCAATCCCAAAGCCTTTACCATTGAGGCAACCCCTAGGGGTTAAATTTTAAATTTTAAATTTTTTTTTTAATTTTTTAAAATTTTTTACCACTAAGTCACATGACTAATATTCTCAATTTCTTTACACAATTCAATATTTTGCTATTGCAAGGGATTTATGTGCTTGATGAGAGAGTATCAAGCCAACCATGTTTCAGTGTTCTTGATAATTTAGAGTGCTTCCTTCATCATTAAGGGATTTGTTATATCTTGAGAAATAACAACCAATCCATGGTAAAGCACCAAGTAATGGGGTTGAATCCTTTTAAGAATTGATAATTCAATTTTCGTCCAATCAAAAATTAAAGTTAAAGTGTAAATTTTTGTTGATGGTGACTTGCTCCCCTGAGAAACTCTGAAGCCTGAAGAGAAGTAAAATGAGATTTGCACTGAAATAGATAGAGGTCCAAAGTTCATGTAAGGATGAGAGGTCAAATGAAAGAGCCTGAGTCTGAGGCGCAGAAGGACATGTGGGAAAAACCAGACTCGACCTGATATAAAGACATCAGATTCAACAGCACTTGAACACCTGTAAAGGACGACCTGACCTAGTAAAGTGAGGAAGTAAAGGTCTCAGAACCTACCCGACCTTGTTGTGGGTCTCCTAGACTTGCCAAGGATCTCTAATATTGATTCAAGTGTGTGAATTAAACAAGTAAGTTTGCGGAAAGAACTTACATAGATCGGTTTGGATTATGGATTTCAAAAAAAAACTTTTTTTGTATGTTAGAAGCTCCAAGCTTTGAAATGAATTTCAAACTCAAGGGTGAGTTTTCTTATCACCTCACAAGACTCCTCTATAAGTGCTAACTTTGAAGATTTTTGAAGTAGAAATCAATGGAGAGAAAGAGCTATGTTCGACCAAGAGGGAAAGAGAAAGGGAATAATAGTTTTCCAAAAACTAATTCCAAAGTTAATGGGGTTGACTTTCAAAGTGGTGGTAAATGTGTGAAGTAAATGCCACATTTACTAGTTCAACCACTAACATCACAAATAGTGATAATTGATGTAAGTCATGGGTCTTACCCATTTAATTCCAAATCTAGTTGGCTTACCCAACACACTTTGGGCTTGGGTTCGTTTAATCCGATTAAACGAATTTATCGTTGCGACGTAATTAAATCCAAATTAATTAAATAATAATGCATAACAAAATTATTACGAAAGTCACTTACGAATTAATTCCAAATTAATTCGTTTGCTCGAATTAAAATCCAATTTTAATTACGTATTGAAATCCGATTTTAATTAATATATCCAATATATTATTTTAGCCCAAATAAATAAATAAAATAGAAAAATCCAATTTAACAATTAAATTTATTTTACCGATTAATTCTAAATTATCGCGTTCTCTCTTTTATGAGAATTTAATCCTACATAAATTCTTACCATAATCAATCACAAATTAATTTTCTCTCTCATAATTAATCTCAGATTAATTATGTTCGAGTCAAATGTTATCAGTGAATCTTTGGGAAGCGATCCAAGAGATCCTTGGATATGTGGGCAGTATATACGATTGTCGGACTATCTGACACGTGCGTACCTCTTACCACGTTCTCACCGATTTACAAGACATGGTTGGCTTCTAGCAAAGCACCGTGCCTATCCAATTCTCCAGAAATATTCAACGAATAATATATAATATGTATCAGGCATAATATATTGCGTAATACGATCTAGTATCAGATGTCACATGTTAGGCCTGTGGCTGACATTGTGTCTGCCCTGTACGAAGCATATATCAGATCACTAGCAACTAGTCTCTGTAATCAGATAATCATAACCTAGTCATATTATCCCGATAGCTGCAACATTTAAGAGTACTAGTTTCGTATCCTTGCGTGATTATCATTTCCATATGACTGAAGTGATGCTCCCTTCTTGACATCACACCCAATATACTACGATTCTCAGTATACCCAGAAGAGGCTATACAGAATCTGTTAAAGCTTCGGACGACCAAAACCAAAGTATACTGATTGTCGCAAGTATTAGCGATGCAAGTCTCGGGTTAAAACCACATACACCTACCCTGATTCGGATTCCCATAGACACATAGTCATACTACCAATTAGATTCCGAGGGGTCTATCCAGAGTGAAGCTGTTTTCGGTCCGACGGCTAACAGAACCTCCTATCACACTTGTATAAGTATCCAATACTTAAATATATGAGAACTATGCCGTTAAGCTTCCATAACGCGCACAAGTGTAATACTAGTTTATTCCGCATTATCGATGTACAGTCTCGATAATACTACGACTAGTGATATTTAATGATTAAACCATTCGTGGATTAATACCGTCTCATATCTTATTAATCCGGAACTAATCATAAGGACTTTTATCATTTATACATATCCAAGTATTTTAATTACAAAATGATAAAATAGCAATTTCCTTTGTCACATAATTAATTTGTACAAAAACACCATGTCTTTTACAAATAGTGATGCTATGAGTCATAATTGTCCAGCACATGTTGAACAGGTCGACCGTCTCAGTCTATAGTCGATCATCTCACCTTGCTAACCCGAGGAGGTAGGTCGGGGTAATGACATTATGTTCAAGTCTGGACAACATAAGCCCTAAACGGACGTTTTGTCTCCCAAGCATTAATGAAGATAGAAGTAGGTCAGCGGCTGATGGGACAGAGCAGCACTGCAAGTTTATCGACTGACACACTATCACATTGGAGTGGCTAGGATACAAGCTAGCACTGTGACATAACGTGTAGCAGTTACCAAAAGTGGCATGATTTAATGAGATTCAGGTGGTACATCGTAGGGGTGTGAGGCGACTGGGCTATAATCCGTAGGATAATTGGGGATGAGAGCCTAAGCAATAATGGCTTAACAACGTGGTTGACATCACGAAGATAGCGTAACAATGTAATTAGACTTGATATATAATAATATAAGGAGGTTGAGAATTCATTGTAGAGGGTTGATCAATTTTATTCTAAAAGTACTTGTAACTTGTAATAGAGAAAAAAGATTTCAGAAATAGAGAAACAAAAGTTTAGATGCTTTAAATTATTATTTTAATGTACTGTTATTACAATGGTTTCGATTTGTAAATGATCATTGATATTAAGAATGAATTATGATTCTTTATTGACGTGTGGCATATAATTATATATTTTTGAATCCTTGTTCCTCGACAGTTGACTGTGATTCGGCTCTCTCATTGAACTTAATTCTGCTCTCATTTGGCATGTAAATCTTAACTACTTTGCGGGAGAGCGGAATGTACGGAGTAGAGGAGAGAATAAAAAATTCCAGCGGGAATGTGGTTTACTTGTTTTATGATCTAACCATTTTTTATAGGACAATTGGAGCCCCCTTATTGGAGGCTCCTTTCCTCCGTAGCAACAACTTGCACACTCTCTCTCTATATAAGAAATAATAAATTATTTTAAAGAAATAATAAATTATTTTAAAGAAATAATAAATTATTTTAAAGAAATAATTTATTTTTACCAGTAGTCCATTTATTATTTAAATTATGCTAAAAATATTTTTAAAGTTTTTGAAACTTTAAAACCATTAAGCCAAAAACTTGCTGTTTTCTTTTTGTCTTCCTCTAAGTCTTTCATTTTATCTATTATTTTTTTTAATCTTAAAATCTTAGGTTTATCATTTAATTGAAGTAGTTTAACTTATCTCTTTCATATTATTATTATTATTATTTTTTTTACATTAAGATAATTAGTAGTAATTTCTTTCTCTGGGCTTTGCTATATTATTTTTTCATTTGAACTTTTGATTACATAATTACATGAATATATATAACTGTAAGTGTTCCTAGAACATGTCAAGATCGTCTAAGAGTGATTCGTGTGTGAATTATCAAGTGAGTTACGGAATTAACTTACATTGATTGGATGAGTTTCAAAACTTTTTCCATATATTTGATGAAGCTCCAAGCTTTGTAGAGTGTTTCCAACATTTGGATAAGTTTCCCTATCACCTTGATTCACTCCTTTATGTGCTAGCAAGAACAAAAATTGAAAGAAAATTTTGCCATCCAAGAGTAGCAAGTTTCGGCTATGGGAGTAGAGGAAGAAGAGAGAATTTTGTTTGCTGTGAATAGTAACTAACACTCACTTCCAAAGTTGATTTGTTAATATATATTGACTTTGTGTGTTGAATTTGTTTGAGTGTTGGAAAAGCAATTACAAGCTTTCACTCAACCAATTACCAAATTCCATCAAATGTCAAACACATTGATGTAGGTTGGTGGGGCCCACTTCAAATTCCAAATTTAAGTCGGACAATCCAACACGTAACTTCGCTCGGGTCCGGGTTCGTTTAATTCCGAATTAAACGAATTTACCGTTGTGACTTTATTAAATCAAACTTAATTGAATAATAATGCATAGCAAAATTAATACGAAAGTCGCTGACGAATTAATTTAGAATTAATTCGTTCGCTCGAATTAAAATCCAATTTCAATTCTGCTTTGAAATCCAATTTCATTTAATATACCCAATATATTATTTTAGCCCAAATAAATAAATTAAATAGTAAAATCCAATTTTAACTATTAAATTTATTTTGCCGATTAATTCCAAATTAATCGCGTTCTCTCTCTCGACGAATTTAATCCCAGATAAATTCTCAACGAATTAATCCCAGATAAATTATCGCCGCCATTAATCCCAGATTAATTATTTCTCTTGATAATTAATTCCTAGATTAATTATTGCAGTGATTAATCCCAGAATAATTTTTCACTCATAATTAATCATAGATTAATTTTCTGTTCGAGTCAAATCTCAACGGTGAATCTTTGGGCAGCGACCCAAGAGATCCCTGGATATATTGGCAGTAAATACGATCATCGGACTATCTGAATATGTGCATACCCGGTACCACATTCTTACCGATTTACGAGACATGGTTGACTTCTAGCAAAATATCATGTCTTCCCAATTCTCCAGAAATATTCTTTAAAGGAATATATAATCTTTTTCAGGCGCAGCATATATAGTATTGCGTATTACGTATTACGATCCAGTATCGGATATCACATGTTAGGCCTGGGGTTGGAATTGTGTCTGCCCCGTACGAAGCATATATCGGATCTCTGGTAACTAGTTTCTATAACCGAATAATCATGAACTAGTCATATTATCCTGATGACTGCAGTACTTAAGAGTACTAGTTCCGTATACTACGTGATCATCATCTTCATATGACTAAAGTGATACTTCCATCTTGACATCACACCGAATACACTACGATTCTCAGCATACCCAGAAAAGGCGTACACAGAACCTGTTAAAGCCCCGGACGACCAAAACCAAAGTATACTGATTGTCGCAAGTATTAGCGATGCAAGTCTCAAGTTAAGACCAAATCCTACCCTGATTCGGATTCCTATAGACTCATTGTCATACTACCAATAGGATTCCGATGGGTCTATCCAGAGTGAAGCTGTTTCCGTACCATCGGTAAATAGAACCTCCTATTACACTTGCATGAGTATCCAATACCCAAATATATGAGAACTGTGCCGTTACGCTTCCATAACACGCACAAGTGTAATACTAGCCTATTCCGTTGTGGGGACACAGGAGCTGGGCGACGCTTGCTGTTCCGGGCTCGCGGCCTAGTTGGGAGTACGAAGTAGCCCGCGGGGGACTAAACCGGAGAATAAAGGAGTCGCCATCCGGTGTGAATCGGGAAAATGATTTAAGGCCGCACTCACCCCTCGCAAGGGAAGACCTCAAACCGTTGGGTTCAGAATGGTCCCTCACTTATGCCACTTGTAATAAAATGATTTGTGCAATAGTTTAATCGAATCTAGCAATATATAAATATTCCTAAGGGTATTTCATTTCTAAGTTCGCATGCATAAATCAAAAGTTCATCTAAGTTCACATATAACACATTTTCATATTTGCATACAACCTATTTGCATATAATCTAGGTCCAAATTTGCATGCATAAAGATGAATTGACATACGACAAGCATATAACTTCATCAACATGTAACATTCACGAATACAGAGACGCAAATAAGCCATAATTATAGAAGCATGCATAAAAATGAATCGGAATAACGGCGAACATGTAATCTCATTAACATGTAACATTCACGAAAACAGAAACGCAAATAAGCTATAATTATACATGCATGCATAAAAATGAATCGGAATAACGGCGGGCATGTAATCTCATAAACATATTATATTAACCAATGCAAAAGAAACATAAACAAAGAAGCATACATAATGAGAGAGATAACAATTAAGTGCATAATGTAAAGAGACGATCAAAGAAACAATTATGAATACAGAATAAACGTCTGATGATGTGGTACGGAAAATAATATCTAAGATTGACACCAATACGTACGTGGGCATTCTTCCAAGTGATACGTGGAATTGTATCCCAAGTACAGACCGCACTACTGTCTATTCGGAATCGGCTACGGAATTTACATCTGGGTTTCCATCCAATATACCATGAGAAATAATGCCTGAATACTGACATAACATGGATATACAAGCGATAATAGATCAAACCAAGACAAAGGTAGGTAATACAAAGAGATAACTAAAGAGGCAATTGGATATCAAACTAAACGTGCCTTGATGTGATTTGAAAGATAAATAATGAAGATGAAAGAAAAGAGATGCGACATATTCCCACATCTATATAGGACCTCAAGTGTCCGATTGAACGTATCTCACATTCAATTGAATGCACTTTGTCCGGCGCGGTGAAGTATCGTGGTAAAGGTAGACCATAGGCTTTTTATCCCTCTAAATGGAGGACCTTTAATCCAACTTACTAAGCCCATGCGCATCACATCACAATGCATATAAAGAAATAAGGACACCAATATCGGACTTCGTATACCCGATTGAACACATCTTACATTCAACAGAAAATGCATCATCTGGCGCGGCAAAGCATCGTGGTAAAGGATTTTAACCCCTCAAAATAGAGGACCTTTAGTCCCACTTACTAAGCCAATGCGCTAATAACATAATACATAGAAAGAAATAATGACAACAATATCGGACTTCGTATACCCGATTGAACACATCTTACATTCAACCGAATATACATCATCCGGCGCGGCAAAACATCATGGTAAAGGATTTTAACCCCTCAAAATATAGGACCTTTAGTCCCACTTACTAAGCCCATGCGCTAAAACATAATGCATATAAAGAAATAAGGACAAAAATATCAGACTTCATATACCCGATTGGACACATCTTACATTCAACCGAATATACATCATCCGGCGCGGCGCGTAAAACATCGTGGTAAAGGATTTTAACCCCTCAAAATAGAGGACCTTTAGTCCCACTTACTAAGCCCATGTGCTTTATCTCATCATTACACAAACGAATAACATGCAGAAATTAAATAACGAATGATAAACGAATCAAAACAACATAAAACAAAATATGCGCCGTTTACTCAAGTGGTACGTGGAGTTGTATCCCGAATACAGATCATACTACCGTCCATTTGGAATCGGCTATGAAATTTACGTCCGGGTTTCCATTCTATATACCACAAGAGGCGATGCATTTTCTGTTTTATTCAAAGGCCACAACATACACCATTCCACACTACATGCATTATCTATCTATTCAAGGGCCACAACATGCATCACTCCATAATAATCATGCAAATAAGATTCAATAAACAGTAAAGATATGAATAAAAATTGATGTGAAAAGTGCCCTCAGGTTGAACCTTTTTCCGTCGACTCTCGGACTCGCGTTTCACGGTAATTGGAATGGCTAAAGCACCGCAACTTTTCTGGTTCACTGGTTTGCATTTTTCCTCGCTGTTTCGCTGCTCAAGCTACTATTTTGACTATGTTTCGCTGCTATTTTAGGGTCAGTTTCTGGACAGTTTCGGTGACTGTTTTGGGTGTTTTTTGTCTCGGTTTAAAGTGTAGATTTTTGGACTGTTTAAGACTGTTTTGGTTCACTGTTTTAGGTGTGTTTTTAAGGCAGTTTGTGGGGTTAATAGGTGCGGTTTATGGCTGTTTTAAGTGGGTTTTGTTGCTTGTTCAGGTGGAGTCAGTGAGGGTTTGAGGGCTTGATTTTGGTCGGTTTGGCTGGGTTGTTGTTTTATTGGCTTTGCTTAGGGGGCGTGATGGCTGCAGTTTGTGGCCGATGTGGGATATTGGGACGTGGGGGGCTAGGCGGCTGTGCGTGGATCTGCTTGGTGGGTTGCTCTTGGCTAATGGTCAAAGGGGCTGCTACGTGAGGGTTTCGTGGAATGTATGCTGTTTGTGGAGGGACGTGCATGCATGTGTTGGTTAAATGGCATAAGGCTCATGCGTTTGTTGCTCTCGTGGGAGGCTTATGTGTTGACGTGTGGGGGGTTGCATCGCTTCATGTGGCTATTCTATTTTCACGTTGATTTGTTTGGTTGTTCATTCGCATGGTGGGCTAGGTGAGTTGTCGTGGTTTGAGGCTAGAGTAGTGCCGAGAGGAGAGAGATGAGAGAGGGCTGAGAGATCTTAGGGTTTATGTGTTTGTGTTTCACGTTTGGAAGGCTCTTAGGGTTTATTTGTTTGTTTTGTTTTTTTCAGAGAGGGAGAGAGGGCTGGGACATGGACGTGAATTAGGGTTTTGCTTTGTTTTGTTTTTTGGTTTTGAGAGAGAGCGATGGGCGAGAGGTTCAGGGATCGAGGGCTTTGTGGTTTCATTCTTTGTGTTTGTGTGTTAGCCGTGAGATAGGAGAGAGGCCTAGGGTTGGAGTTTGTTTTTGTTTATATAGAGAGAGGGAATGAATTAGGGTTTGCATGGTTTTTGAAAGGAAACAAATTCAATTATTAATGTATGTGTGGTATTTGATTTAAATAATTTAGGCAATGATATTTATTTTTTGGTGGGAATTATATTAAATTGGTAGGTGATTTTTAAATTTTGGAAATGATTATTTTAATTTTGGTATTAGTTTTAATTTATTTAATTTAAATTTAATTTGTTTTAATTTAATTTAAATTGGAATTAATTTGATTGGAATTTAATTGAGTTGGATTTTAATTTAATTCAATTTAATTTTAATTTGATTAATTTGTGTTTTAATTTAATTTAATTTAGTTTGTGACATGCATTAATTATCCATTCCACGATCGTTTCACGTGACTTCCTCGACTTAATAGGTAGTGTCTCTAAATGAGACTCATCATAAGGACTTACATGCAAAAATGCAGTGCCTACAGTCGCCCCCACTTTGATGGGACTTGTGCAGTGTATGACAATGACAATCCTATCAAAGTACGTGCAATGTATTTTCACTTACCTGGCTAGCCAGCTGCCACATGACTTGCCTACCGCTTTTGCTGCGTTGATGATGCAGGGGACCTCGATCCTGAGACGCATCCCAATAACTGCAATCGACAACGGGGACCTCGACCCTGGGACGCATCCCAATACCGCTGACAAAATAGGCCTCGACCCTGGGACACATCCCGAGGCTAATGATGCAGGGGGCCAACAATCCTGGGATGCATCCCGATAACTGCAACCGACAACGGGGGCCTCAACCCTAGGATGCATCCCAAAACTAATGATGCAGGGGGCCAACGACCCTGGGACGCATCCCAATATCGCTGACAAAATGGGCTTCGACACTGGGACATATCCCGAAACTAATGATGCAGGGGGCCAACGACCTTGGGACGTATCCCGATAACTGCAACCGACAACGGGGGCCTCGACCCTGGGACGCATCCCAATACTGCTAACAACATGGGCCTCGACCCTGGGACGCATCCTGAAACTGCTGATGATATGGGTCACGACCTTGGGACTCATTCCCGAAACCGATACTGCCGTGGGCCTCGACCCTGGGACTCATCCCCAAAAACCGATATTGATGTAGGCCTAAACCCTGGGACTCATCCCCGAAACTGATACTGATGCTGATGTGGGCCTCGACCCTGGGACTCATCCCCGAAACCGATATTGCCGTGGGTCTTGACCCTGTGACTCATCCCCTAAAACTGCTGATGATGTGGGTCACGACCATGTGACTCACCCCAAAACTGAAGCTGATGTGGGCCTCACCCCGGGACTCATCCCCCAAATCTGATACTGACGCTGATGTGAGTCTCGACCCTGGGACTCATCCCCCAAATCTGATATTGATGTTGTGGGCCTCGCCCCCAAGCTGATACCGATATGGGCCTCGACCCCAAAATATACTGATAATGTGCCCCCCAAGTTGATACTGATACTGATGTAGGCCTCGACCCCTAACTGATACTAATATTGATGTGTCTCCATACCCGAAGTGCCATACCCGGCTTGTTCATTCCCGAACTGTGTTCCATTCTTGGAGTGCCATTCTCAGCTTGTCCATTCTCGAACCTTGCTCCATTCTTGGATTATCATTCTTGGCTTGTCCATTCTCGAACCTTGATCTATTCTCGGATTACCATTCTCAGTAAAACTGATACTGATCTAAAGTGGGCCTCGCCCTCAGAGTGCCATACTCAGCCAGACTGATTCTGAACTAATATGGGCTTCGCCCCCAGAGTGCCATACCCAGCAGAACTGATACTGAACTATGTGGGCCTCGCCCCCAGAGTGCCATACCCGGTAAGACTGATACTAGTGATGTGATGTTTAATTTCAACATATCATACTGCCTCTCATGAGATAATCCTGATAGCTAGACATATTTTCGTCCTCAATGAATGCCTTTGCGTCGAAACCTGGTAACCTTCAAAGTACTGGATACACTCACCTCCGATCCTCTGAATAGGTGATCTGAACTAGACTCCTAGTGTGTGTGTGTCAAGGCTCTTCGTAGCTTATTCCTTAAGTGAGCCAACTCGATGATTTCATTTCGAAGAATTGGATCGGTGGGTCTAACCAATCTAGATGTCTCGATCACACTCTGTGATTACTTCGTCATACTCAACATGATATGGTCTTTTTTTTTCGTCTATTTCTTTTCATTATTTCCTTTCATTTTTTTGTCTTTGACACACCTACCCTTTAAGGTAGCATTTCTCCTCATGGTGGTCTTAATACTCGCCAATGGGTAGCTTCACGCTTATCGGTTATAGGCGGTCTATTTTTTCTTTTCTTTTCAGAGACTTTCTTTGCTTCCAACCATATCATATATCGTAGCATAAGTAAACCAGGGTGGACATCCAGGTAAATGGTCATTCACCGATCCATCATCCCTTCGACTAGTCATCTTGCCAACCACTCAGGTTTCCACTGTTGAGATCCCGTAATCAAGTGCTCGCGAGTCCAGCTGAGATCAATCCATTCAGAATACCAGACGAGAGCATGTCTTGCACTTGTCGTTTCTAACGCTTCTCCATGCAGCAAACAACGTCATCACCGGACATACGCCTAACCATCAAAGACTTCTCTCTCACTATTTTTTTCTTTTTTCTTTTTTCCTTTTTCTTTTTTCTTTTTTTTTATTATTTTTTTTCTTTTTTTTTTTCACACATTCCACAGAATTCTTCCGTCATCTTCTGATAATGTGGGCTTCGCCCCTTGAGATCCATTCCCGAAACTCAAACTCATGTGGGCCTCGACCTTGGGAATCCTCCCCAAAACTAACACCAATGTGGGCCTCAACCCTCAAATTACTACCCGAATCTGACACCAACATGGGCCTCAGGCCTAGGATTATTACCCGAATCTGATAATGTTCTATTGCTGTTACTGATTGGCCTGTCTTTGCCCTTTCTCTTTTTTCTTCTTCAAAACCTGCGAATACAAAACAAAACAAACACATAAAGGAATGTAAAATATGTTACGTGTATGCACGCATGCATGAGTTTCCTATCCCGTTGGGTTAGGTCTTCTACCAATTCTCTTGGTAACTGCCCAGTCTTCTCTCATTCAGGCAAAGTACAACTTCAATCTGTCAATGCTGACGGCTCAGTGAACTTATTCCCTTCAAAGTCTAACAGTCTCACTGTCCCCATTTCCCAATTTCTGAATGACTATCTTATCTTTTCTGCTTACTTCTTCCGAGGGTTCCCTATGTTCTAAACATCACTGAGTATCATAGTGCCAGGGTTGAATGCTTTTGTCAAACATACTCATGTTGTAGGTTGAAAGGAAGAGACTCAGGCAAGTAAACGAAATGGACGTCTTTATTATTATTATGAAATGGTTCGAACAAGCAGACAAAGTCAATGTCTTTATTATAAATGCTGGATCATAATTGAATAAGATCAGGGAAATAAATATCTCCATAACTTGCAACTTTGTCTTCCTCCGCCTTCTTACTTCCTTCGTCCATCGGCTTTTCCAACCACAGTAGTTCTTCTTCCCATTCACTTCCCCTTTTTACAACCTCCGTCTCGTCGCTGTCTGAGAAGTCTTTTCCAAAAATCCCTCATCTGCTCCGTTTCACCTTTATCACTATTGTCCCATATCCCCATGCGAGAAGTTTGGTGGTTGTGGGTTTGGAAGACAAGGCTGTCGGGTAGGTCGGAGTTCATCATGTAGGTAGGCGGTGGGACGGAGTGATAGTTAGGTAGGCGGTTTCTATGTGTGTTGGGTTGTTTTTTTTTCTAGGTCGGGTATTTAATAGGAGTCGATGAGGTCCTGGATCTCATGCCTAAGGCGGGAGCATTTGTCAGTTTCATGGCCTCTTTACCGGTGGTAGTGACAGTAAAGGTTTAGCTTAAGGTAGCGTGGCACATGGTTTGGAAGTGGTTTAGGTTTCAAAGGGCTTAGGAGTCCTCGCCTTTTCAGCTCTTCAAACACCTTTGACAAAGGTCTACCCAAATTGGAGAATTGCATGTCCTTGATATGGATGATTTCAGATGGAGGGAGTTTGGTCCTCGAAGGTTCCCCACTGGTCTTTCTATTTCGGTCACACAGCTTTCTGTCATTGGCTATAGGGGGTATGATCAAACTGGCCACAACATTGGTCAAAACTTGTAACTGCTCAATAATTTTGATGAGACTCGATTCCAAATGATCCATACGAGATACCTCATTTTCTGATTCACTCATGTCTATTGTCGGTCTTTTGATGAGTCTTCCTCTTTTCCTAACCCAACGGGTATCTATGATGGCTTTTAAAACAATGAGGGTTAACATGATGCTTGTATGCATAAGGTGCATGAGATGCGTGCGATGCATGGAATATATAAGCTCATAAAAATTTTCACACAAATCGGCCTATCATCATTTTAGAAGCTTTTGGGCTAACTGTCATAGGAGTGAACTCGTCCCAGTTTAAATGGCCCAACAAGTTCACATCTCATGGGGAGAAGTCCAACTATATCCAAATGACAATGTTCCTAAACACAAACATATAATGGCCCATTGGTGTTTTAGAAGCTTTTGGCCCAATCATCATAAAATACGTTCTTGTCCTAGTTTAAATGGCCCAACAAGCCCATACCTCATGACAAAAGGCCCGAATGGATCCAAACGACAACGTTCCCAAACACAAGTATATAATGGCCCATTGGCGTTTTAGAAGCTTTTGGCCCAATCTTTATAAGATACATTCCAAACGATAATGTTCCCAAACACAACTATATAATGGCCCATTGGCGTTTTAGAAGCTTTTGGCCCAATCATCATAAGATACATTCTTGTCCCAGTTTAAATGGCCCAACAAACTCATACCTCATGACAAAAGGTTCGAATGGATCCAAACGACAATGTTCCCAAACACAAGTACAAATGGACAATTACTATGGTCACATAACTATGGTTCATGTGTGGATTTATGGGAGTGTAGACAAAGACTCTCGCTGACGAAGGATTGTCCACAATTAGGACTCCCCATTCAAGGGTTCGAGCGACCAAGTGAGCGCACCTTTTTTATACCTTACGGTACGTGTCAACGAGTTATGGTGTGTGACTAACTGTCAAATGGATTTCCTGTTGTGGATTGAGGCTCTCTTAAGTACCCAAACCTCTTAGGCTCTTATCGCTTGGTGTCATGAATAAACAACGAGTCCTCTAAACTAGTCTGTCACAACGAGCTACAAGTAATGATTATCTTGATGCCTTCACAACTTTTCCTTATGAAAAGGTAGTGAGTGAAGGAAGACATCGAACCATCACCTAGCCTTAACAATGCCTTTGATTACACCTCTTTCAACCCACTAGAGGAACGGTTAACTTAAAGCATAAATCATAATATTATAAGACATTATTTCGGGGCCGATTCTCTATCCCTAGTGGAGTCGCAAGACTATGGGGACACAGGAGCTGTGCGACACATGCTGTTCCGGGCTCGCGGCCCAATTGGGAGTACGGAGTAGCCCGCGGGGGATTAAACCAGAGAATAAAGGAGTCGCCACCCGGTTTGAATCGGGAAAATGATTTAAGGCCGCACTCACCCCTCGCAAGGGAAGACCTCAAACCGTTGGGTTCGGAATGGTCCCTTACTTATGCCACTTGTAATTAAATGATTTGTGCAATAGTTTAATCGAATCTAGTAATATATATTCCTAAGGATATTCCATTTCTAAGTTCGCATGCATAAATCAAAGTTCATCTAAGTTCACATATAACACATTTTCATATTGCATACAACCTATTTGCATATAATCTAGGTCCAAATTTGCATGCATAAAGATGAATTGACATACGGTAAGCATATAACTTCATAAACATGTAACATTCACGAATACAGAGACACAAATAAGCCATAATTATAGAAGCATGCATAAAAATGAATCGAAATAACGGCGAACATGTAATCTCATAAACATGTAACATTCACGAATACAGAAACGCAAATAAGCCATAATTATACAAGCATACATAAAAATTTATCGGAGTAACGGCGAGCATGTAATCTCATAAACATATTATATTAACCAATGCAAAAGAAACATAAACAAAGAAGCATACATAATGAGAGAGACAACAATTAAGTGCATAATGTAAAGAGACGATTAAAGAAGTAATTATGAATACAGAATAAACGTGCGATGATGTGGTACGGAAAATAATATCTAAGATTGACACCAACACGTACGTGGGCATTCTTCCAAGTGGTACGTGGAATTGTATCCCAAGTACAGACCGCACTACCGTCCATTCGGAATCAGCTACGGAATTTATGTATGGGTTTCCATCCAATAAACCACGAGGAATAATGCCCGAATACTGACATAACATGGATACACAAGCGATAATAGATCAAACCAAGACAAAGGTAGGTAATACAAAGAGATAACTAAAGAGTCAATTGGATATCAAACTAAACGTGCCATGATGCGATTTGAAAGATAAATAATGGAGATGAAAGAAATGAGATGCGACATATGCCCACATCTATATAGGACCTCAAGTGTCCGATTGAACGTATCTCACATTCAATTGAATGCACTTTGTCCGGCGCGGTGAAGTATCGTGGTAAAGGTAGACCACAGGCTTTTTATCCCTCCAAATGGAGGACCTTTAATCAAACTTACTAAGCCCATGCGCATCACATCACAATGCATATAAAGAAATAAGGACAACAATATCGAACTTCGTATACACGATTGAACACATCTTACATTCAACCGAATATGCATCATCCGGCGCGGCAAAACATCGTGGTAAAGGATTTTAACCCATCAAAATAGAGGACCTTTAGTCCCACTTACTAAGCCCATGCGCTAATAACATAATTCATATAAAGAAATAATGACAACTATATCGGACTTCGTATACCCCGATTGAACACATCTTGAATTCAACTGAATATACATCATCCGGCGCGGTAAAGCATCGTGGTAAAGGATTTTAACCCCTCAAAATATAGGACCTTTAGTCCCACTTATTAAGCCCATGCGCTAAAACATAATGCATATAAAGAAATAAGGACAACAATATCGGACTTCATATACCCGATTGGACACATCTTACATTCAACCGAATATACATCATCTGGCGCGGTAAAGCATCATGGATTTTAACCCGTCAAAATAGAGGACCTTTAGTCCCACTTACTAAGCCCATGCGTTTTATCTCATCATTACACAAACGAATAACATTCAGAAATTAAATAACGAATGATAAATGAATCAAAACAACATAAAACAAAATATGCGTCGTTTACTCAAGTGGTTTGTATCCCGAACAGATCATACTACCTTCCATTTGGAATCGGCTATGAAATTTATGTCCGGGTTTCCATCCTATATACCACAAGAGGCGACGCATTTTCCGTTTTATTCAAAGGCAACAATATACACCATTCCATTATACATGTATTATCTATCTATTCAAGGGCCACAACATGCATCACTCCACAATAATCATGCAAATAAGATTCAATAAACAGTAAAGATATGAATAAAAATTGATGTGAAAAGTGCCCTCAGGTCTAACCTTTTCCGTCGACTCTCGGACTCGCGTTTCAAGATAATCAAAAGGGCTAAAGCACCGTAACTTTTCTGGTTCACTGGTTTGCATTTTTCCTCGCTGTTTCACTGCTCAAGCTACTGTTTTGACTTTGTTTCACTGCTGTTTGCTGCTGTTTTAGGGTCAGTTTCTGGACAATTTCGGTGACTGTTTTGGGGTGTTTTTTGTCTCGATTTAAAGTGCAGATTTTTGGACTGTTTAAGGACTGTTTTAGTTCACTATTTTAGGTGTGTTTTAAGGCAGTTTGGGGGGTTAATAGGTGCGGTTTATGGCTGTTTTAAGTGGGTTTTGTTGCTTGTTCAGGTGGAGTCGGTGCGGGTTTGAGGGCTTGATTTTGGTCGGTTTGGCTGGGTTGTTGTTTTATTGGCTTTGATTATGGGGCGTGATGGCTGCAGTTTGTGGCCGATGTGGGATATTGGGATGTGGGGGGCTAGGTGGCTGTGCGTGGATCTGTTTGGTGGGTTGCTCTCGACTAATAGTCAAAGAGGCTGCTACGTGAGGGTTTCGTAGAGTGTGTGCTGTTTGTGGAGGGACGTGCATACATGTGTTGGTTAAAGGGAATAAGGCTCATGCGTTTGTTGCTCTCATGGGAGGCTTATGTGTTGACGTGTGGGGGGTTGCATGGCTTCATGTGGCTATTCTGTTTTCACGTTGATTTGTTTGGTTGTTCATTCGCATGGTGGGCTAGGTGAGTTGTCGTGGTTTGAGGCTAGAGTAGTGCCAAGAAGAGAGAGGTGAGAGGGGGCCTAGAGATCTTAGGGTTTATGTGTTCGTGTTTCACGTTTAGAAGGCTCTTAGGGTTTATTTGTTTGTTTGTTTTTTTTTCAGAGAGAGAGAGAGGGCTGGGTCAGGGACGTGAATTAGGGTTTTGCTTTGTTTTGTTTTTTGGTTTTGAGAGAGAGAGAGATGGGCGAGAGGTTCCAGGGACGAATGGCTTTAGGGTTTCATTTTTTGTGTTTGTGTGTTAGCCGTGAGATAGGAGAGAGGCATAGGGTTGGAGTTTGTTGTTGTTTATATAGAGAGAGGGAATGAATTAGGGTTTGCATGGTTTTTGAAAGGAAAATTCAATTTTTAATGTATGTGTGGTATTTGATTTAAATAGTTTAGGCAGGATATTTATTTTTTGGTGGGAATTATATTAAATTGGTAGGTGATTTTTAAATTTTGGAAATGATTTTTTTAATTTTGGTATTAGTTTTAATTTATTTAATTTAAATTTAATTTGTTTTAATTTAATTTAAATTGGAATTAATTTGATTGGAATTTAATTTGTGAATTTAATTGAGTTGGATTTTAATTTTAATTCAATTTAATTGGTTTTAATTATAATTTGATTTAATTTAATTTAATTTAGTTTGTGACATGTATTAATTATTTCTTAGATTGGGCTTGGGTGAGATGGGCTTGGCTTTGTATTTCAAGGGTTTTGGGCCAAGGTTAAATTATTTGCGGGGTTTTTGGGCTAAATGTGCTTTAAAACGGACGTCCAACAAGTGAGCCCGGAGCTAAACAAGTGAATAAGATCTAACAAAAATACCGATTCCCTTCCGACGATCGTTTCACGTGACTTCCTCGACTTAAAAGGTAGTGTCTCCAAATGAGACTCATCATAGGGACTTACATGCAAAAATACAGTGCCTACTTCTGTATTATCGATGTCTAGTCTCGATAATACTACAACTAGGGATATTTAATGATTAAACCTTATGTGGATTAATACTGTCTCATATCTTCTTAATCCGGTACCATACTTTTATCATTTATATCCTGGTAATCCAATTACAAATGATAAAAGAGCAATTTCCTTTATCATATAGTTAATTTGTACAACAACACATGTTCTGTACAAATAGTGATGCTATGGGTCATAATTGTCCAAAAATCTCCCACTTGGCCTATAGCCAATCACTCAAATGCCCAACACCTGAACTATGTACGGGTCGCTCAAACTTTTGCTAAGAAACAACTTTCGTCAATGGATTTATAATTTTATCATCTGATGTGATTTATTCGATCATCATATCGCCACGATGTATGATCTCATGAATCAGATGAATTATTCGAAGTACATACTTGGATCGTTGATGAGACCACAGTTCCTTAGCTTATGCTGTAGCTTAGCTCAGCTGCTAACAGAACTACACCTAATCCAATTAGAATTATATAGATCCAAAATGCTTCTTTTGCTGCCTCAGCTGTAGCAATGTTCCGCTTTTGTTATTTATTCGGCAACAATATCTTGCTTGGAAGATTTCCAGCTCCCTATTCTGTTATTCAAACTAAATATGTACCCTTGTTGCGACTTACAGTCATTTTTATCGGTTTGGAAACTTACAGCGGTGAACCCAGTCACCTCAAGTTCTCATTTCCCATATTCTAAGAAAGCATCCTTGGTTCATCCAAGATACTTAAGGATGTTCTTAACTATAATCCAGTGACTATCATCTGGATTGGCCTGATTGTGACTCCATATACTCAAAGCATATGAGACATCAGGTTGCGTACATATCTTTCAATGTACGGGTTCTTAGAGAGTGCCAACAACTTTTAGATCTAATCTAATAGATCCTTATTCCTAGAATAAAGGTTGCCTCTCCCAAGTATTCCATGGAGAATTCAATGAAAGCCAAGGTTTTACCGATTATATTATGGGAATGTTATTTCTAAGAAGCAATACATCATCAATGTATAGGACAATCATTGTCAGTGCGCTCCCACTAACCTTCTTATATACACAAGAATCATTTTCATTTTGAATTAAATCATATACCATTATGATTACATCAAAACATTGGTTTCAAGAACTCAATGCTTGCTTCAATCCATAAATGGATCGATTTAACTTGCAAACCTTGTTTGCATGTTTTGTCATGAAAAAATCGTCAGGATGTTGCATATAAACATCCTCCAAAAGGTTTCCGTTAAGGAAAGTAGTTTTGGCGTCCAACTGTCATATTTCATAAACAAAATATGCAGTTATAACAAGCATTATTCGAATGGATTTAATCATGGCAATATGTGAAAATATTTCGTCATAATCGATACTATGCCGTTGAGGATATCCTTTCTGTACAAGCCTAGCTGTGTACATTTGTATGTTGCCATCCATGTATGTCTTCCTTGAAGATTCATTTAGTACCAATAGGCACAATGCCTTCTGGTACATCAACAAGTGTCCAAACTTAGTTGGTATACATGGAATCCATTTCGGACTTCATGGCACTTTACCATAAAAGTAGTTGATACCTTGTATCACTTCCTCATACGTAGCCGGTTCATCTTCCTCAATAAGATTGATATCTACATGAGGTAAGATCAGAAACCCATACCTCCCAGGTTGTTTTCTGATTCTCTCCGACCTACGTGGTTCTTGTGTATTCGAAGATTATTGGTACAGTTTCATCCCTGATGAACTGTTGGTGTTTCGTGATGACTCGGTGCCTGGAACAGTATTACTCCGATTTTCATCGAGTTTTATGTTCCTCTCATTTACCACTATATATAGGAATTCCTCTTAGGAAAGCTGCATGGAGAGCAACAATTACATTGTTCTCTTGTGAGTTGTATAAGTACTATACTTTGGTTCCCTAGTGTGGGACACATATGTTGACGACGTTGTTCTAGGCTCGTGGCCTAGTCGGGAGTACGGAATAGCCCACGGGGGAACTAAACCGGAGAAATAACATGGAGTCGCCACCCGGTGTGAACCGGGAAAATATGATTTTAGGCCGCACTCACCCCTCGCAAGGGAAGACCTCAAACCTTTAGGTTCGGAATGGTCTCTTACTAATGCCACTTGTAATGATATGATTTGTGCAATAAATTAACCGAATCCACGCAACGTATATGCTCAAAAGTATTCTATTCCTAAGTTCACATGCATAGAAATAAAACTCATATCTAAGCTTACATATAACCTATATCTAAGTTTGCATGCTTAGAAAGTAAGTCATTATAACGGCAAACATACAATTTCATAAGCACATTATATTCACGGATACGGAAACTCAAGTAGATAACAATTACACAAGCATGCATAAAAGTAAAATGGAATAACGGCAGTTGTCTGAGAAAGGTTATTCCAGGCCATGAAAGGTTATTTTCTTTGCTTGTTCATGCGTGGCCTGTGAGTTGTCTGAGATGTGTGAGTCGGTGCTACGAAGGTGGAAGAGAGAACCGAAAGTGGATGCTAGGGTTTCTGTTTGTTTGGCCGAGTTAGGGGAGTTTTGTTATTACCAAGGGAGAGAGATGAAGTTCTGCGTGAGGAGAGGGCCTCTAGGGATTTTTTTGTTTCTTTTACCGAGTTAGGGGTGAATGGAGAGGGCTTATTTGTTGTGTGAATAAGGGCAGTGAGTGAGGGTGATGAGTGTCATATGTTTGTGAGCTTAGGAGGTGAGGTGGGGCTGTGAAGTTGAGTGTGTGCTGTGTGGCTTTTTGAGAGGTTGAGTGAAGTGAGGGGCAGGCGTCAAGGTGGAATTAGAGCTATTTTTCTGTTTGTGTTTTTTTTTTTGTTGCCGTGAGTCTGAGCCAGGGTTTTGTGGCTTTTGTGTTATTTTTATAATGGTCTTTAGGGTTTTCTTTGTGCATGGTTTTTATGTTTGGAAACAAATCAATTAAAATAGAGATGTGTTTAATTTGATTATTTTAGGCAAGAATATTTATATTTTGGTGGGGAATTTCTTTAAATTAGGTGAGTGATTTATTTAATTTAGGTATTTAATTTAATTAGATTTTAATTTAATTTAATTTAATTTGTTTTAATTTAATTTAATTTAATTTAATTTGTTTTAATTTAATTTAATTTAATTTGTGACTTGTATTTTAAATATTTTAATTATTTTTGAATTGAGCTTGGGTGAGATGGGCTTGGTGTGTGTCTTAGTGATGTGTGGGCTGAGGGCGTGTTTTAAAATGGAAGTCCAACAAGCAAAAACGAAGCATAAACAAACGAATAAAATTCAACAAAATACCGATTTCTGACTTTTCCCTTCTGACGTCCGTTTCCCGTGACTTCCGCGACTTAAAAGGTAGTGCCTCTAAATGAGACTCATCATAGGGACTTATGTGTAAAAATGCAGTGCCTACAGTCGCCCACACTTTGATGGGACTTGTGCAGTGTGTGAAAATGACAATCCTATCAAAGTTTATGCAATGCATTTTTACTTACCTGGCTCGCCAGCTGTTGCTTAACTTACTTGTTATCCTGAGATGCTTTGACCTTTGGGCTTTACTCCCGAACTGTGTTGAGAGAGGGCTTTATTCCCAAGCTATTTTGAAAGTGGGCTTTATTCCTCTGGGCTTTATTCCCGAACTGTGTAAAGATAGGGCTTTATTCCTCTAGGCTTTATTCCTCTCGGCTTTGTTCCCGAACTGTGTTGATATTGGGCTTTATTCCTCTAGGCTTTTTTCCCGAGCTGTTTTGAAAGTGGGCTTTATTCCTCTGGGCTTTGTTCCCGAACTGTGTTAAGATATGGCTTTATTCCCCTAGACTTTGTTCCCGAACTATGTTAAGATAAGGCTTTATTCTCCTGACTGTGTTGATTGTGGGCTTTATTCCCGAACTGTATTGCATGTAGGCTTTGTTCCAGAACTGTACCGAATAAAGGCTTTATTCCCTGGGCCTTGTTCCCGAATTATGTTGACTGTGGGCCTTATTCCCGATCTGTGTGGAATGTAGGCTTTATTCCCGAACTGTATTGCATGTGGGCTTTATTCCAGAACTGTACCGAATAAAGGCTTTATTCCCTGGGCCTTGTTCCCAAATTATGTTGACTGTAGGCCTTATTCCCGAACTGTGTGGAATGTGGGCTTTATTCCCGAACTGTATTGCATGTGGGCTTTATTCACTAGGCCTTGTTCCCGAAACTGTTACTGATGTAATGGGTCCTCGACCTCAAACTGTTGTGGGCCTCGCCCTCAACTGATACTGATGTGGGCCTCGCCCAAAGCTGATACTGATATGGGTCTCGCCTCAAAACTGATACTGATATGGGCCTCGCCCCCAAACTGATACGGATGTGGGCCTCGCCCCCAGATTGATGTGGGCCTAGCCTCCAGGCTGATACTAATATGGGCCTCACCCTAAAACTGATACTGACGTGGGTCTCGCCCCAAAACTGATACTGATGTGGGCCTCGCCCTCAACTGATACTGAGGGGAGCCTTGCCCTCAAATGGATATGGGCCTCGCCCTGGGATTCCTATCCAAATCTGATAATGCACTATTGATGGTTCTGATTGGCTTGTCTTTACCGCTTTCTCTTCTTTGAAAACCTGTGAATACAAAACAAAGTAAAACACGAAAGGAATGCAAGTGCGTTACGTGTATGAATGCATGCATAAATGAATTTCCTATTCCGTTGGGTTAGATCTTCCGCCAATTCTCTTGGTGACTGCTCGGTCTTCCCTTCCTCAAGCAAAGTACTGTTTCATTCTGTCTACGTTGATCGGCTCGGTGAACTCATTCCCTTCTAAATCTGACCGTCTCACTGCCCCATTTCCCAATTGCTGAATGGTTATCCTATCTTTTTTACTTCCAAGAATTCCCCGGGTTCTAAACATCACCAAGTATCATAGTACCAAGGTTGAATGCTCTTATTAAATATAATCATGTCGCAGGTTAAAAGGAAGAGACTCAGACAAGTAAATAAAATGAACGTCTTTATTTTCATTAAGAAAAGGTTCGACCAAGTAGGCCAAAATCAATGTCCTTATTAAAAATGTAGGATCAAATAAACTAGGAGGAACAACTTTATCATTCACAGCATTGCCTTCTTCCTTGGCCTATGGTTCTCCACTGTTGTCATTCCTTATCCCATGAAAGAAGCTGGGTGGTTGAGGGTTTGGAGGACAAAGCTTTCGGGCAGGCCAGAGTTGATCATGTGGGTGGGTGGGGGAACGGAGTAGTAGTTTGGTAGATGGTTTCTGTTTGTGTTGGGTTATTCTTTTCCTGGGTCGGGTATTTTATGGGAGTCAATGAGGTTTTGGACCTCATGCCTAAGGCGGGTACAGTTGTCGGTGTCATGGCCTTTTTCTTAATGGAAGTAACAGTAATGGTTTAGATTGAGGTACGGTGGCACAGAGTTCAAAAATAGCCTAGGTTCCAAAGGTTTTAGATTTCCTTGCATCTTCAACTTTTCAAATACCTTCGACAAAGGTCTACCAAGATTGGAGAATCATCTGTTCCTAACGGTAGCGACCTCGGTAGTAGCGGGCTTGGTCTCAGAAGGCCCCCCAAAAGTCCTTCTATTCTGGACATAAAACATTCTGTTTTCAGCCTCTTCCTCCTCAATATCCATAACTGTCTCCCTCAACTGTCAAAAATCAGCAATCATCGAAGTCATCCTCCTCAGTTTACAATAAATAGAGGGTTTGGTGCCCTTGATGATAATTTTTCCTGGTCTTTCTCCAAGGGCTGAGCTGTATCTTCAGAAGCTGGCTTCTCCAGCGATCTACGTACTCCTTGAAGTTCTCTTCCGGCTTCTGCTTGGTATTCTCCAAGTCACGGAGCGACAAGTCAATCTCCAAGTCCGTAACATACTGTTTCAGAAAGGCGTCTGCCAGTTCCCTCCAATCTTCATTAACCTTTCTTTCAAGGCTATGGTACCACTTACGGGTGCCCCCTAGAGCGACATCCCAAACATCTTCTGAACTTGGCGCTGTGACAGGCCCACTGAACTCATAACCGAAACATATTGTCGGAGATGGACTCGGATCCCAATTCCCGTTGAATTTGGCTATTTTGGGCATATTAAATTGAGCCGGCAGCTGTTCCTTAAAGGTCATCGCCTCATAGTCCAATAAGTCCTCATGTTTACCCCATCTTGCGGGTAACTGATTCTACCTGATCACGGAGTTTCTGTAATTTGGCCTGAGATCCGGCTAATCTTCCTGCGGCATTTTCAGCCATATCATCATCAAATACAGTGATATCCTCACTCAATCTGTTCAGAGGCTCTTCACACCTCACATTCATATATTCGTAGACCTAATTTGAATGGAATCAAATCAGTCCTATTACCCACTCTTCGAAAGTGTGGATATACGAGTCTTGTTTGATTGTGTCCCAGACAAAAATGCCACAATTAGTTTCTTAATTGATCAAATCAGTTTAAGCAATTTTTTTGTCATGTAATATATTTGAGATTTTATTTATATTCAAAATATAAATTCTGTTATTCACATCTAATGTATTTATCTCAATATCATCTTTATATAATAAAACACTTTAGTATTCTAGAATATAAAGGTACACCCGCAGCGGGTTATACACGATATAGAGATAATGTTTCTAGTCAAACTAGTTATATTATGACAGTTTCCTAATTTAAGTACATACCTGAAGGTAGTTCCTAAATTCAGGTATCTACGGTTAAAACAACGAGTTTCGTCCCGTTTCCAATTCGCAGATAAATCTCAATTGATGTCATTATCCTGCTCATAGCAGATTCTGAACATCAATACATATATTTTATGTACCACACTAAGTATTTAAAATCCAATTTCAATACTAGTTGTTAACATAATTATGACAAACATATTTGAAGTCAGAGCCTTGCTCGTCTTCAATTCCTTCTTAGGATATGTCCTTTTATCTTCCCAGAAGATTATAATGATTTTGCCTTTGCCCTTTTTCAACATTCCAGTAGCCTTTGGCCAAGCCTCAGGTTTCTAGAATATCGAAGTAAGGTGCGCCTTGCGCTACTTGCCTAATTGCAAAGTTTGACTTTGTCTCCTTGAGAATAGTCATTAATTATCCAAGAATTATTTATTGCAATTTAGTATTTCAAAGATCTAAAATAGATCCATGAAAATCCTTCAATTTCATTATCATACTTTAAGGATCTAATCCTTAATTCTGATTCAGAAATTAAGGAGTCTACTTGACAAGTATAATGGATTAAGCACTAAGGTTATCATTACATGAATATTCCAAATATCATGTTCCACTTATTTGCTTAACTCCGAGATTTAGGCATAATACGTTATTTTATCAAATAAAGTAACTTATTATTTTCCAAGACCATCTTGAAATTTATTCTCAATTTGAAAATTATAGTCGTCTAGATACATTTTCACCCAGGATTATGTTTTAAACACTAAAATTTCAATTTATCTTGATTCTAATAGTCCAACTATTTAATCAATAATTTGTGGTATTATGTATTATATTAATTATTATAGTCCAACTATACAATCAAATATAATTTAAATAATTAACCTCAATTACATTGATTACTATAATCCAATTATAAAATCAACTGTAAATCGAAATTAATTAATTCAAATATATTGATTACTATAATCCAATTATATAATCAACTATAATACAGTCCAACTGCTTATTAAAACAACAATTTTAAATATTAGTCTAACTAACATTTAATCAAACGACGAAATAATTTGTGATTGAGTGCGTATGGCGAGTAATTGAACGAATATTGCAAATTCAATTCTTGCCTCCCACTATTTTTCGGCGAGCCTCTAACCCTCTGTCGAGTACTCGGGAAACCGTGTTTCCTAGTGGGCTAGGATCCCGTTAAATATCACACAATCTTGACTTTGGCCAACAAATTGTATGATAATTAACTAGGTAGATCTCTAAGATCAATTGGATCCAATCCAATTCCTAGATCCGGTAGGAGGACGTCCAAGTCCGAAACATATATCTTATATATGTCAATACATCTAATGTATTACCTAACCGTTTTCCTCTAAATCAACTAAGCCTTGGCTTTGGCACAACAAACTTAGTGATCCCAGTCAAGCGCAACCCATTGACCATGGAAAGCTTCGTAATCAATGTCGATGGACAAGAAGTGGTCTTGACTTTGGCCAACAAACCACAACTTGGACAAGACACTAATATGGAACAAAGCCTTCGTGATTCAAACACATCTTCGACAGACAAAGGCCTTAACTTTGGCCAACAAACCAATGCCGTCTAGGATCTTGAGTGAGAATCACTCAATGGAAGGAAAGACGCTTAATATTAAACGAGGGTTTTTCGCGTGCAAATTGACAACGAATTTATTATCTTTGTTAAGGTCTCATCATCATACACCCTTAAACATGCATTCTAAACACATAATAAAGCGTTTATGAAATAAAATAATAATGATATGCGGATGGATACTTTACATTGATCCTAGATCAAATCTATAATTTTCTCTCTACAAAGCTAGCACATGTATTTACTTCCACCCGTTACACTACACTTCTAAAGAATCATCATTTACATTGAGGGGAATAGGTGAGAAGAGAATACAAAGAGTATAGAGGTGATAAGGCTGGACACACAGGTCCAATTAATAAATCAAATTTATTACAATTTCTAAAATTGTCCCACCCGACTAATATCCATCTGATATACATTATTCATGTATCACAACCATGTATTCATACAAGCATGTTATCAATCAATCTAATCCAATTAATTAATCTGATAATTAGTGATCATCCAATGTTCAAACAACGATTTGATTTTTGCTTGAGTAAAACTCGTTTTGCAAATAAGTACTCAAAGTACGAATTCTCGAATTAAATTAAACTACATAATTAAATCCAATTTAATACGCATTTAATTCTAATTCACTATTTAATTTCAAATTAAATATTACACTTTTATTAACGAACCTTTACGATTTAAATTCCAAATTCAATCGTTATGGGTCTCTAAGCCCGATTAACATCTAATGTTTATTTAATTAAAGTCCAATGGTCTTTTAATTAATTTCTTTAAGGCGTGGACTTTTGGTCAACTCGGGTTAAACCGAATAACCAAAATCCAATCCGGGAGTTACCCCATAAGCCTTTAAATTAATTTTGGCCAATTAGGCCCAATTAAATAATTAAGGTCCATTAAGTCATAATTGGACTTTATGGATGCGGTTTTGGGCCTAATTGGATCCAACCATTTTGCCTAAACCCAACGTTGTACAACAAAGCCCAAAAGTCCAATTACAACCTATAAGGCCCAATTTCACAAAATAGGCCCAAATTAATTAACTTATAAAATTCCAAATTCCATAATTAATTAACCTAAGTGTAATACACAATTAATCACCCAATTAACATTTCTAAAACATCAATTAGCATAATTAATCATGCACTTTAACAACAAATAGTGTCCAACACAATTTATTAAAATCAAACCCATTTTACATGCTTAAAGTCTCGGCAAATAGGGGTTTTTCATTCCGATTCGGTTTCAATCCAATTGAATCCACAATCATCATTCCCAAATCAATTCAATTCATCCAATGAATCAAAATACAAAAAACACAATGAATTTCATATCCAATTGAATTCGGCCAACCCACTAATTTTGGGGAAAAGATTCCAAATCAAAATTCAATCCAATTGAACTTCAAAACAACATTACCCTATTGTTTTAAGTCATCCAATTATCAAAAAAAAAAATTTATTCCAAGATAATTTAGGGTTCTAAATTCGGCCATGCCCAAAAATTTGGGGAAAATGGATCCAATCCAATTTCATGAAATTGATCATGCACAACATCAATTCAACCTCATTCAAGCATACTATATCAAAGAATTTAACCATTTGATGCTCAAATTGAGTTTACCCAATTTTAAAACCCTAAAGTTTCATGCTTGATCAAAGCTCATAGATACCATTGTTGTATTCCTATTAGGTCCCAAGATCATGAAATCAAGCAAGAATCAAGTGAATACACAAAGGAATAAGGCGGAATACATACTCACATTGAACGGTTTTGATGCAACGAAGAACACAAGCCTTCAAGCTTCATCAAAGGCTCACGGCAGTAGCATCCTTGGGTAGTGGGCTGCACTGTTTCACTGGTTTTGGTCTACACCATTTTCGGCCATGGATGACTCCATTGAAGCTCCAAGCTTCAAGCTATTCCATGCTCAAGTGTTCACTACCCTATCACCTTAGGAAGACTCACGGTGTGTGCTAGCACCTTTATTTTGCAACAAAACAACCTCATTTGCTTCTCTTTGTGTTCAGTTTTTACGGGAAAAATAGAAGAGGATTTTTGGCTCCAAACCGAGAAGGAGAATGAGGGAAAGAGTGAGTAGACCGAAAAAAAGAGGAGATAGAGTGTGAGTAAAAGAAATATGTATTTTGTTTATATATATTTTATTTTCCAAAAATAAAATAAAACAAATACACAAACCTTTTTCAAATCTCAAAAAGTCAAAAAAGCAAAAAACAAAAGATATTTTTCAACTCACATCACTATTCACATCAACTCACATCACTATTCACATCAACTCACATCACTTTAATAAAGTGACATGTTGTCAAGTCACATCACTCAAAGTGACAAGTGATTTGACGCATGATATGACACTTGATGTGACTTGCGTGCCGCATTCGAATTCGAAATACGAATGCGCTCGCAATCACACTCGGGCTCGGGTTCGCTAATTCCAAATTAACGAATTTTCCACCGTGACGTAATTAAATGATTACGCATAGCGAAATCACTATTCACGTCGCTAAAGAATTAATTTTAAATTAATTTATTCGCTCGAATTAAAATCTAATTTCAATTCCGCGTCGAAATCCAATTTCGTATAATATATCCAATATATTATTTTATCGATTAATTCCAAATTAATCGTTCTCTCTCTTTTATTAATATTTTATCCTAGATAAAATATCTCCGTAATTAATCCCAGATTATTTTTCTCTCTCTTCTAATTAATCCCAGATTAATTAAGTGCGAGTCATACATCATCGGTGAATCTTTGGGAAGCGACCCATGAGATCCCCTGATATGTTGGCAGTAAATACGGTCGTCGGACTATCCGAACACGTAAGTACAACTACGTTTATACCGATTTACAAGACAAGGTTGGCTTCTAGCAAAGCGCCATGCCTACCCAATTCTCCGGAAATATCCTTATAGGAATATGTGATCTAGATCAAGCGTAGTATACCGTAGTATTGCGTATTTCTATCCAGCATCGGATGGTCACGTGCTAGGCCTGGGGCTGGAATTGTGTCTGCCCCGTACGAAGCACATATCGGATGTCTGACAACTAGTTTCTATAATCGGATAAACATAACCTAGTCATAATATCCAGATAGCTCGAGCATATAAGAGAACAAGTTCCGTATCCTACGTGATCATCATCTCCATATGACTGGAGTGATACTTTCATCTTGACATCACACCCAACACACTACGATTCTCAATATACCCAGCATTGGCATACTCAGAACCGGTTAAAGCCCTGGACTTCCTCAACCAAAGTATATCGATTGTCGCAAGTGTTAGCGGTGCAAGTCTCAGGTTAAGGCCAAATACACCTACCCTGATTTCAGACTTCCATAGACACATAGTCATACTACCAATGGAATTCCGAGGGGGTCTATCCAGAGCGAAGCTGTTTCCCGTACCATCGGTGAAACACAACCTCCTATTACACTTGTATAAGTATCCTATACCCAAATATATGAGAACTATGTCGTTGTGTCCTCACAAACGCGCACAAGTGCAATACTAGTCTTTTACATATTTATCGATGTCCAATCTCGATAATACTCTGACTAGAGATATTTAATGATTTATCCTTCATGGACTGATATTGTCTTATATCATACTCAGTCCAGGAACAAATCATAGGGACATCTCATCATTTATACATCTAGGTGATCTAATCACAAATGATAAGAGTGCAGTCTCCTCTGTCACATAGTTAATTTGTACAACAACATCGTTATCTGTACAAATAGTGACGCTATAGGTCATAATTGTCCAACACAAATTCCTTCTGGAAGTCTAATGCTGCATTCAACATTAAGTAGGTGGAATTCCACCTAGTAGGAACATCTAAGATGACACTGCCCTTGCTCTCAATCCTCTCACGTGCCACCGCCGATTTAAATGCTTCTAATCTTGATGGAGAAGATCTAACATACTTAACAGCATTTCGAATTGCTACAATGTTGTCATCCAATTGTTTCAAACCATCAGACACAATTAAGTTTAATATGTGAGCACAACACCGCATATGGACATACTCTCCATTAAGCACCAATGCATCTCCCCTCCACGTCTTCATCTTCCTCAACAACTTTTGGATGGCTACGGCATTGGCACTGGCGTTATCCACAGTTATAGTAAAAATTCTTTCAATACTCCAGTGCTGTAAACAAGACTCTATTAACCTTCCAATAGTGTCTCCTTTGTGATTGTTAATTGGACATATGCTATGGATTTACCGATGCAACTGCCAATCATTGTCTATAAAATGTCCAGTGATAACCATGTAATTAGTGTTTTGAATTGACGTCCATATGTCGGTGGTCAAACTAACTCTCTGATAACTCGCAGAGAAAATACTCTTCAATATCACTTTTTCATCAGCAAACAACTTAAGGATATCTCTAGTTATAGTCCTACGAGATGGGACATCAAAACGGGGGACGGCAATACTACAGAAATGTCGAAAACCCTCTTTCACTATAAAGCTAAATGGTAGCTCGTCAACAATGATCATCTTTACAGCTGCTTTCCAACATGCAGCTTGATTGAAATGACCGGCTCTCAATGAGAGATTTCCACTTGTGCCTCCCTCTTCACCAACCCCAACCAAAACACCTTGTACTTCACAATAAGCCAAATATGACTTGCAGGTCTCCATATGCCTCTTCAAGTTGGTTGTTGACCTATCTTTCGCAGTACAGGCATAATTCTTCTGATAATATGTACATACAGCCCTATTCAGGTTATCTTCACACATGTGGAAACCTTTCCACACTTCAGATCTTCTATTTCTTATTTTAGTTGCTTCTGATGTGATTGATGGTGATGAATCATGTTTTTTTGACAATGGCGGTCTCTCTCTCTCGGAGGATGATGGAAATTTTCTTTTATGTTTCATTCTTTCTGTTAATTGTACATCAAATGAATCTGATTCTGACCCACTACTGTTGGGTGAGCTTTCAAACCCACTCATCTAGTACAATGAAAATAAAATAGACAATTAGACATATTGATGTTGTTTAAATACTTGCAAAGCAAATAAATACTAATTACTAATAAGCACCCACCAATGATAGAGGCCTTATGCAGGCAGTACAAGACAGGAAACCAAGACCTTTAACTTTAAGTGTCGATGTTGGAAAATCTATCAATGGCCATGCAGAATAGGCTAATGCAATTATAGAACTCACAATATCAATATGGAAACTAAACAGTCGACAGTCTACATATATATTGAACATTTGAACATTTCAGAATACAGAACATATTGATTCTGATTCATTACACACAAGCACTAGACCAAGAAGATTTTCTAAAAAACATTATTTGCCTATGAATTAAATACAATACATACTATGCATATTGACTGATTCAATCATCCACGAAAGGATTTTCCAATTAGTTTTCTAACTACACAGTCGACAGTCTACACATACATTGAACATTTGAACTTTTCAGAATACATAACATATATTGACTAATTCAATCAACCACGGAAGGATTTTCCAATTCGGCAATTAGTTTGCTAACTACACAATCGATAATCTACACATATTTTGAACATTTCACTGTTTCAGAATGTTTCCACATATCCCAGTCTCACAACAAAATCAACACTGCACAAACTCACAAACCAGAAATCACAATAAGAAAAAATGCACCAGAGGATTTGAAATGCTTTCAACAAGTAATAATCAAAAGAAAAAGAAAAATACAGATTAATCATAAAAAGAAACCCTAAACAGTAATAGGAAAATCCAAAAATGAAGAAGGAACCGAAGGGAACTTAAACTTTCTTTCTTCAATTTCCCCTTTGAATGACTTTGAACTTTGATCCTTGAATCAATCTTGATGCGTCTCAATGAAACAAGCAAATCAGAGACTCATATTTGTTGTCTCTCCGTTCTCGGCGTCAGTGGTGAATTCACTGAATTGAACGATGAACCCTCCCTATGTGTAGACTGTCGACTGGAATTGCCGAAGGACCGAAGTGGCGAAGTGTAGTGAAAAAAGACTAAAGAAGGAAGAGTGGAAGAATGGAGACCGAAGCAATTAGATTATGAATTAATGCTTTGAACCCTAAATTCGTGACTCGTGAGTTGTATTTGATTATGATATTTCACTCAGCTCAGTGTGCAAAACGACGTCGTTTAAGAAACCCCAAAACAACGTCGTTTTGCATTTTAACCAAAATAAAAAAAAAACCGATCGAATCGGATCAGATCGAATTATATTCGATCCGATTCGAAATCCATTGAACTACAATTACCCCATTTGATCGGATTAAATAACCAGATCCGATCCGATTCGTTCTGATAAATTCGAATCGGATCGGATCGGATCGGTTCGAATCCGATCCGATGCCCACCCCTAATTTCTATATCTCTGAAATAATCTGTATACCTGTAACGGAGAAATTATACATATGTGATGACCTCGACCTATATAGTTCAGCGAGTTTATCCGTGGTCGTCATAATTTACGGGTGGGTAAATTATGGACACGAAATTTGATTTCATGACGGATATGCCTGAACTTAAAGAGTCTCACTAATGAAATATACTCGTAGAGCACTAGGGCTACTTTTATGAATAATACTGATTATTTATATTTAACGGTTAAACGAAAGATACATATAAATGGACTTTTTGGTCATTTCTTAATTGATGTGTATTTGTATTTGACATTTGGTTTTATTAAATACATATTTATTAAATGTCAAATTGTAATATTTGACATATATCATTAATATATGTATTTGTTTAATTATTTAATTATTAAATGATTAAATTAATTAAAATATAAATATAAATATCTACCATTATGATAAAGTTAAGTCATTATTAATTTGTGTATAAGTTTGACTTTTCATTAAAGAAAAATTATGTCAAATGGCATTTGGTTTGTTAGATATTTGTTTGAAAAATTAACAAAATATCTAATATTTTTTCCTACAGAAATTTCGACAAACTTGACCTAGTATTTAAATTTTTGTTTTTCATTTTGCTTCACACAAGTTGAAGCCACCAAAAACATAAACAAAAGTGTTGAGTGAAAAAGAAAAGAAATCAAGAAGAAAAATGAAGAAAGCTTGGATTTAAGTAAGTTTTTTCAACTTTCTATTAGAAGGATTTCAACTTTCTATTAGAAGGAAACTTGTTCCTTTTGTTCTTGGCTACTTTTAAGTTTTCTACTCTCTTATGTTTGTGTTTTGATAGTTTAAAGCATGAATGAAAGATGTATGCATGTGTGTTTAAAAAAGTATGCTTATAAATGGTGTATAAGCATACTTTTGATCATTTGATGATCTTGTTGTCATTCTAGAGCTGTTAGCCCACTCATTCATGACCTCGAATTGTTCTTGAGTTGTTTGAAAGTGGTGAGACTTGTTTAGCACGTAAAAGAATTGATTAAAGTGTTGAATTTATTCAATTTAGTGTAAATTGATCAATTGGAGTAATTTGAGAAATTAGGGTTCTTAACCTATTCCAATTTTGGAGCTTTTCATATATGTGATGTATTATGGTGTATATATGATGTATATTAAATTTGGGGACTAAAATAAATAAAATACAAAGTTTATGGGTCTCATGGTAATTATGAGAAAATTTTGAATTTTGGATAAAAAATCAATTTTTTATTTATTGAGTAATTAGAATAAATTGGTTTATTTAAATTGCCCAAGAAAATTAATTACCGGAAATTATTTCGGAGTGAAAATACGCGAAAACGGTGAAAAATAGTATTAATGGGTGATGGCTGCCCAAATAGTGAACTGGTCACTGTTCGGGCAGTCCACGAATTGTCCAAATATTTTTAGGGCTGACCTGGGCATTCCCCATGTACAATGATCGATCGATTCGGTCGGAAACTTGTTTTATGCTATTTTATAAAAAAATATTTTCATAAAAATTTCGCGAAGTTTCTATATTATTTATGTCATTATATGAAATCGAATAAATATGTTTAGGTGAAATATGAATGAATTATCAATATTGGACATTGAATAATTTTTTCATAAGTTTAAAAATTTTAAACTACAATTTCTCCTAAACCGCGCTTCTTCCGATGCGCCGCCCTGATAAAACCCCAACAAGGTCAACATCATCGGAAAATCAAATGGAGAAGAATGTACTGTCCCAGATATGTCTGAAAGACTCACTAAAATGATCAATCATACTGACACTTTTATTTCTTTACCAAGTGGGCTGAGAACATTGGAAGAAATATTCACTGTTGCATCATGGGCAAACTTGAATATTCACCCAAAACCCATTGGGTTGTTTAATGTTAATGGATTTTTCGGTTTTCTTTTTGTATTTCTTGAAGATTTTAAAAGAAATAGGTTTATTTCAAAACTAGTAAGAGATATCTTCTAACTGTAAGAAAAGCTGATGATTTAATTGACCAACTCTTAGCTTATGAACCAAACATCAACCCTATTCTCTAAAAATTGAACCTGGCAAAAAGCGAAGAGTAAACTTGGATCTTAATCTGTAATCTTTAGTCGTAGCTGTAACTATCAATTCCACACTAACCAGGTGATATCTTCTAAACTCTACTTCTCTTTCTTTAAAACATTGGGGACAATGTCTCATTTTAGTTGGGGGGATAGGTTACTAGATAATTTCATGTTTTCGTGGCTGTTTATATTTAATTTTTTTTTTACTCTGTTTTTATTTTGTATGTAAGAATATATATACACACAAACTAACAATAAATTATTTTCAACAAATTGCTTTCTAACTAAGTGGAATTTTTGTTCGAATGTGGCTGTGTAAGGAGTTTTCGCTTCTAAGATGCATCTTACAATAATTCGTAACAAGCTATTTGTTGTTCCTTTCTTTTTGAATCATTTAAATTTGTGAATTCTCCATAATATTGATTAAATTGATCTTTGAAGCTCATTTGACAGATATTATCAAACGACATGGTAACATATGCTCATGGTAGTAAGTGAATTTTTGTAATATTCAGTTCTCTAGTTTTTTGGAGGTAACATCTAAAGGCAGTGAAATATGTGTTCTTAAGGGAAAAAAAACAAATCATACTTTTACTTAGTAACCGAACATCTCGCCTCAGCAAGCATTGATTGTTCTCGTAAAATGGTAAAGCTTGATATAAAAAATGATAAAGCCTATATAAAGTAATCAGATATCTTGCCTCAGTAAGCATTGATTGTTCGCGTAAAATGGTATGGCTTGAGTTTGTGTCTGAATAAGTTCATTTTCGTAGCCTTTTTAACTCGAGCAATTAAGTCTTTTGGGGTGTCTTAACACTTAATGCCCTAAGGCCAACTGGTCTGGGTGTCACTAGCCCAAAGTTCGTTAGAAGGGTTAAAAAGAAAGCTTAAGGAAATTGGACACTTTTTTCTTTTTTATGTCTGAGATTCGAGCAATTAAGTCCGCAGGGGTGTCTTAACACCTAGTGCCCTAAACAACCTGGTTTATGAGTCACTGGCCTAAATTTCGATACAAGGATTGAAGATATGATATGTTTATAAATAAACTTTCATTGCCAAAAAGTGTACACCCCAACGTAATTTTAGAAAAAAAATATTACTTTCTTTTCAACAAATACCTGTGAATATTGTGGGCACCATATATTGATTAAAACCTTGTTTGATGTATGTATAGAAGAAGGGTAAAAAGTACAAGAGAATTTATTTATTTTGTCGTTTAAAAAGAAAGAAAATAATTATTAATTGGGTAAGAATTTTTTAGTTTTCGCTTGAATTACTAGCGACTTGTAATAAGTTGGTTGAGGGTGTGATGAATACTAAAAAGTATATATTTAGTATACGAAAAATTAATTATTTTACACTTGTAGTTTCACTAATCCCCTTAATTTGGCACATCTGTGAAATAATATTTTACATTATTTTTTATATATTTTTATTATGTATTTTTATTATTTGGTAGGTAAAATACTACTTGGAAACTCGACAGGAAAAATCATACTTTGAAAAAGGCAAAAATAGAAAATCAACAGCATCGTCATGATCAACAGCATCGTCATGATGCGTGGATGAAATTTTGCCTATAAATTGCAGCTTCCAGCAGCAGAAATTTTCATACTTTCTTTCTAAATTCTCTATAGATTTTTGGAACGAAAGTGTCTTGTGTGTTTATTTATTTAATCTTTCTGTATTTTTTTTTAGTAATAAAATTATGAGTGTTTTTAATTACAAAAAGAGTAGTTAATTTCTTTTGTTGGGGGTAAAGGGTGAAGTTTTTATAATGAAAACTTGGATTAATCTCACTTATATTATAATAAATAAATTATAATATAATGAATAAAACTTGATTTAAATATGTATTAATTAACGACAAATCTTGCTACAGCCTATATGGTTGGTTTTATATGGCTTCTGTCTGTATGGCTGGTTCTACATATTTTGGCATAACCAGGTACCTAACTGGACTTGTTATCGACAGAAATGAAAACCATCTATATGGTTGGTTTTATATTTTTTTGGCATAATTAATTCCTGAGATAAATTAATTGGGTAACAAGGATAATTTATATATTATAATAAAGCGAGATTTCTAGATTTGAATTATTAAACGTGGATCCCCTAACTCCATCATTTTATTTTATTATTACTTATTAATATAAAAATTTCCAACTACTTCAACAAATCAAATATTTTTCTTGTCGCTCTACATATCATTCTATTTTACTAAATCTATTCTCTGTGGATCGACCTTGAACTTACCAGGTTTTTTTTTATTACTTCGATACTTTTATACTTGGGAGTAAAGAATCAATTTTTGACATGTTAGTGTATGTCTGGCCATAGGTGCAGTGTAATCCAATAATCATAATAATGTGAAGAATAAAGGGGAAAAAAACAAATTGGAGAACACATGCAAAGTATGATGAAAGCAATAAAAGGACAAGTAAGACAAAACCAAAATAAACGACTATTTCTTCCTTGGTACGTGGAGTTGTATCCTAAGTACAGATCGCACTATTATCTATTCGAATTCGGCTAGAGAATTTACTTCTTGGTTTTCATCTTATATACCATAGGAAAGCATGTTGCCAGATGTGGCTGTAACATCCCAGATTTTCGGGAGAGATCTGGAAGGTTCCCGGACTAAATTTATTATCTCGGAATATAATGATAATAAAGAATCAGAGTTTAAACGATGTTATATGGATCAGAATAATATAAAGTGAAGATTTGCGGCGTTAGAAGATGTTTCATCTCAAAAATCAGTTACACAATTTTTATTATACGCGTAAATTTTGAGCTTTCGGTCAGGTAAATAGTAAACAAACTCCAGTTGAGTTGATTCTTGAACTATTAGACTCATTTTTTGAGACGAACAACTTTCGTGTTGAACACTTTTCGGAAATCACTTCAGAAGGGCTTCAAAATTATTGATTTTCGAAATTACCCTTCTAAGTAGGGGCATTTTGGTAATTTATGGGTGGTGATATTTTGTATTACCATTTTCATTACAAAAGAAAAGAATAAAAAAAAAGGAAAACAAAAAGCAAATAAAGAAGAAACCAGATGACGCATGAGAGAAGAGAGAGATTGGCGTCATAGACGACCCTCTGGTGGATTAATCAATGTCAAACTTAGTCAACAAGACTAACCATCTCCCCAATTTTTCGACTAGAGAATGTGCCAACTGCAAGTACCTTAATGTATTTTCCTTGGTAACCACTTGTATCTTAAAAAATTGGAAGTAATGTTGTAATTTCCTAGCATCTCATACCATTGCCAAACAAATCTTTTCTACTCCCTAGTATCGAGTCTCATATGGCAACATCTTTTTACTGAGGTAATAATCTGTATGCTCTACCCCCATGTCATCTTCTTGTAATAATATCACCCTAAGTGCTTCAGATTCTACAGCCAAGTATAAGACTAAAGGTTTGCCAAGTCTTAGAGGTTTCAAGAATGGAGGGTTAGTCAAGTATTGCTTAATCTTTTCAAAAGCTTCTTCGCACTGCTCGTTCCATTCCACCGGCCGATCCTTCATGAGTAGCTTAATGATGGGTTCACATACCAATTTGAATTGGACTATGAACCTACTGATGTACTATATCTTGTTGGAGTTTGCTAAGGTCCCAAGGATCAATAAACAAGTATGTAACATAAATGAATACATACGAGGGAGTTATGGAATACTCACATCGATCGGTTGAGCGACGCACGAGGCATCAAAAATCTTTTTTGACCATTGGACTGTTCACAGCAGTGAGCTGCAGTTGGGCTCTATTTTCGGCCATCATCTTCAAGAATCCAAGCTCCAAGCTTCCTCAAATGATTCCCGGCTCATGGATAGACTTCCCTATCACATTCGTATGTCTCCTAAGTGTGCTAGTACCTTGATTTTTGCCACAAAAATCAAGCTTGGACTGCTCATCATTCACGGTTTTGACCAGTAAAGGAGGGCAGAAATTAGCCCATTGGCCGTGAGCAATGGAGGGAGAAAGGAGAAGAAAATGAGATAGGTGTGTTAGGTTTGATTTTGTGTATATCATATACATAAAATGTATTTCAAAAATCCATTTACCAAAGTCAAACAAGTACTCAACATTTAAAAAAATATTAAATGTCTTTCATGCCATCACACTTCCATCACTATTCACATCATTCAAGTGTCAAGTCACATCACTGAAATTGTCAAGTCACATCACTCAAAGTGACAAATGATTTGACACTTGAAGTGACTAGCGATTTGACACATAATGCAACTAATGATTTGACGCTTGATTTGACTTGCGTGCCGCACTCGAATTCGAAATACGAATGCGCTCGCAAATAATCTCGGGCTCGGGTTAGTTAATTCCAAATTAACGATTTATCTGTTGCGTCGTAATTAAATCTAATTTAATTAAATAATCATGCCAAACATAATTACTATTCACGTCGCTAACGAATTAATTCTAAATTAACTCATTCACCCGAAATAAAATCTAATTTTAATTCCGCGTCGAAATCCAATTTCGTTTAATATATCGAATATATTAATTACCGATTAATTCCCAATTAATCGTTATCTCTCTTTAAATGATATTTTATCCTAGATAAAATATCTCCGTAATTAATCCCAGATTAATTTTCTCTCTCATCTAATTAATCTCAGATTACTTAAAGTGCGAGTCATATGTCATCGGTGAATCTTCAGGAAGCGACCCATGAGATCCCCGGATATGTTGGCAGTAAATTCGGTCATCGGACTATCCGAACACGTACGTACCAAGTACTATGTTTTACCGATTTACAAGACAAGGTTGGCTTCTAGCAAAGCGCCATGCCTACCCAATTCTCCAGAAATATCCTTACAGGAATAAAGGAACTGTATCAGGCGTAGTATACGTAGTATTACGTATTTCGATCCAGTATCGGATGATCACATGCGAGGCCTGGGGCTGGTACAGTGTCTGCCCCGTATGAAACATATATCGGATGACAAGCAACTAGTCTCTTTATTATCGGATAATCATGACAAAGTCATATTATCCCGACGGTTGCAACCTTTATATAAAACCAGTTCTGTATCCCTACGCGATCATCATCTCCACTATGACTGGGGTGATACTTCTGTCTTGACATCACACCCAACGCACTACAATTCTTGATTTACCCAGAAGAGGTGAACACAGAAACCGGTTAAAGCCCTGAACGACCATAACCAAAGTATATTTATTGTCGCAAGTATTAGCGATGCAAGTCTCAGGTTAATACCAAATACACCTACCCTGATTTCGGACTTCCATAGACACATAGTCACACTACCAATGGAATTCCGATGGGGTCTATCCAGAGCGAAGCTATTTCCCATACCATCGGTAAAACACGACCTCCTATTACACTTGCATGAGTATCCTACACCCAAATATATGAGAACTATACCGTTATGCCATCATAACGCGCACAAATGTAATACTAGTCTTTTACGTATTTATCGATGTCCAATCTCGATAATACTCTAACTAGGGATATTTAATGATTTATCATTCGTGGACTAATACTGTCTCATATCATCCTCAATCCAGGAACAAATCATAAGGACCTCCTATCATTTATATATCTTGGTGATCTAATCACAAATGATAAGAGCGCAATCTCCTTTGTCACATAGTTAATTTGTACAACAACACCATGATCTGTACAAATAGTGACGCTATGGGTCATTACTGTCCAACAATCTCCCACTTGGCCTATAGCCAGTCACTCGAGTGTCTTACACCCGAACTATGTACGGTTGGCTCAAACTGATGAGGAAAGGCTTTCGTCAACGGATTTGCATGATTATCGTCTGATGCGATTTATACGATCATCACATCACCACGATGTATGATCCGAACGAATCAGATGAATAGTCGAAGTATGTATCTTGATCGTTGATGAGACCATTAATTCTTTAGCCTGTGCTGACGCCTAGCTCAGCTGCTAACAGAACTCCATCTAATCTAATTAGATTTGTTATTGACCCAGATGGCTTCTATTGCTGCCTCAGCTGCAACAATATCCCGCATTTTTTGTTTATTCGGTAATAGCATCTTGCTTGGAAGATTTCCAGCTCACTGTACAGTTATCCATACTTTATAGTGTCGTTTTCGACTTATAGTCATTTTTATCGGTTTAGGAAACTTCCAGTAGTGATCACAGTCACTTCAAGTTCTCCTTCTCCACAGATTAAGACAACATCTTTAGATCTCTAAGATATTAACGGATGTTCTTAACATCAATCCAGTGACTATCACTTGGATTGGCCTGATTGTGACTCCATATGCTCAAAGCGTATGAGACACCAGGTCACGTACATTTTTCAATGTACGGTTTCTCAGAGAGTTTCAACAACTTTAAATCTATCCCAGTAGATTTTTATTCCTAGAATAAAGGTTTTTTCTCCCAAGAATTCTACGGAGAATTTTCTCGAAAGGCAAGCTTTCACCGATTTTTTTATGGGAATATCATTTCCAAGAAATGACATATATAATTATTATTTATAGGACTGCCACTGTCAGTGCGCTCCCACTAACCTCCTTATATACACAAGAATCATTTCGTTTTTGAATTAAATCATAATCCATTATGATTACATCAAAATGATAATTCCAAGAACTTAATGCTTGCTTCAATCCAATCATGGATCGATTAACCTGCAAACCTTGTTTGCTAGTTTTGGCACGATAAAACCGACATGATGTTATAAACATTCTCCAAAAGGTTTCCTTTTCAGGAAAGCGATTTTCCCGTTCAGCTGTCATATTTCATAAATGAAACATGCAACATTAGCACGCATTATCCAAATGGATTTACCGTGGCAACAGGTAAAAGGTCGAATCGTAATCAACACAATGTCGATAACGATACATTTCCGCTAAAAGCCTAGCTTTATATGTTAGTATGTTACCATCCATGCATGTCTTCCTTGAAGACTTATATAGTACCAGTCGGCACAATGCCTTGCGGTACAACAACTAGTGTCTAAACATAGTTGATATACATGGAATCCACTTCAGACTCATGGCACTTTGCCATTAATATGGAGTCGATACCTTGTTTCACTTCCTCATACGTAGTCAGTTGGTATTCCTCAATAAGATTGACATCTTTATGAGGTGAGATCAGAAACCCATACCCCATGTTGTTTTTTTGTCTCTCTCCGACCTACGCGGTTCTTGTGTATTCGAAGATTACTGGTACAGTTTCACCCTTGATGAACTGTTTTTGTTCCATTAAGGATTTGGTGCTTTGAATAGTATTACTCCGATTTTCATCGAGTTTTACTATCCTCCCACTTACCACTGCATATCGATATTCCTCTTAGGAAAACCACATGGCGAGCAACAATTTAATTGTTCTCTTGTGAGTTGTATAAGTACAATACTTATGGTATCCCTATGATAACCTACAATTGACACTTATCCAATTTGGGTTTTAATTTGGTATCATCCAAACATATGCCTAGCATTCCCAAATCTACAGGAGTGAGAAACCCGGTTTCTTTCCCGTTCTTATCTAATATGAAGTCTGTCAAACATATTATTATGAAACCTTATTCTAAATAAGTTCTGCACTGTTAATGTGTATCTGTTGGAGGAAATGGTAGCTCAGAGTGACTCATGATTAACCTTATAATGTTCAACAAAATTCGGTTACTCTGTTCAGACATACCGTCAAAATGACGTGTTCCGGGAGGAGTCCTCATTTGAAAGGATACTATACTCTTTCAAGTATACTAGAAACTTATTGCTTAAGTATTTTCTATTACGGTCTTACCGTGACGGTTTAATACTATAGCCGATCTATTTGTCTATTTCTTGTCGAAACTGTAAAAGTTTCCGATTTGTGTTCTAAAAGAGACACATAACTATAACGTGATGCCACATCCGTATAGGTCACGAAATATTCATATCTACATCTAGCCTAGCTAGACATGGGCCCACTTGCTTCACTATGAAATAGGGCTATTAGATCGGTGTCATTTACATTTTTATCAAGTAAATAGTGTTTTAGGCACTTTGCCCTATAAACTAGATTCGTAGACTTTATTTGATTGGAATCAAAATAGCCTGAGTACCCACTCTTCAAAAGTGTGGATATACGAGTCTTGTTTAATTGTGTCCCAGACAACAATGCCACAATAGAGTTTCATCTGATCAAATCATTTTGAGCTACTGTTTGTCATGTTATTTATTTGAGATTTATTTATATTCAAAATATAAATTATGTCATTCACATCTAATGGGCTTATCTCAATTTCTTCTTTATATAATTGATGAGTGTTAAAACTATCACTATTTCCCACTAATTTAACTTAATATTTTTTATAGTTTCTTGAGTTTTGTGAATATTTTGATGTGTTTTGTGTTATTTTGTAGATAAATAAAGTTTCAAGACATTCTGGAGGTGATTTGAAGCAAAACTGTGAAATTTGGTGAAATTTGGCAAAAAGGGTATTTTGGTAATTTTAGGCTTCCCGACACAAAGGGCATTTTGGTAATTTTCCTGACACTGAAATAAAGTTTCAGGACATTCTGGAGGTGATTTGGAGCAAAAATGTGAAATTTGGCAAAAAAGGGTATTTTGGTAATTTTGGGCGTCCTGACACCGAGGGTATTTTGGTAATTGCACCGCATGCCACGTGTCAAAAATTCAGCGATCCAAATTTGTTAGCCACCATGCCACGTGTCGAAAATTCAGCGATCCAAAAAAATAATAATAAAATAATAAAATAATCAGAAAAATAATAATAAAAAATTAGATTTTTTTCCTATAAATGGATTTTGAATTTCTTAGTTTCAATGTACTTTTTCCTCTGAAATCCTTATAAATAAATTGAGAGTTCTCTCTTTAGTTTCTTTTATTCAGTTTTATTTACGTTTGTAGTAGTAATTCTCTTCTATAAATAGTAGTTTTAATTCATCCATGAGGGGGTAACTTCTCCATGCTAAGGTAATAAGGTAATACTTTTACTTTTGCTATTTAGATTAATCTCCCTTAAAATATAATATATAAACTATTTAAAATCTGAATTAATAAAGGATACCGCCATTTCCGGTCGGTTGGTTATTCAATTTAATCTGGTTAACCTGACTTAATGAGGATACCGCCATACTGGACGGTTGGTTTAAGTTTATATTTCTGTTCCGCCTTATGGCTGATATATTTGAATTTGACTTAATCAGGATACCGCCATTCCGGACGGTTGGTTTAAAATATCACAAGATTATATATTATATTATTGGGAGATATCTAAATAGTAAATAGTAAAAGTTAATTCCTTTTACCTTAGTATTTTATTTATTTTTCCGCATTTACTTTTTAGTAATTTTTATGTCTTTTTCTTACTTGTCCTAACTATGTGTTGTAACTAAGTTAGTTTTCTAGGTTGTGATGAAATCTAATATCATTGGTTTATAAGAGTTTATTTTATAATTTGAGTAATTTAAAAGTTTACTTGTTAAGTCTTAAATGCTTCTTGTTATTTGATCACCAATAAGACTGATGTGGTAAATCTAAAATGAACTAGACATAGGGATTTTAGGTTTCAACCTTTGACTTAATAGCCCACGATCTTCTTTGAGGATAGATAACCCTTTAATAGATTTCCTTACAAGATAGACATATACCTGTCGGGCGAGGGTAGCCATAATTAGAACTTAAACTTAATGAATCAGGGTAATTTAATTGACATAGACATATGATTCAATTGGATTAAACTGGGTATTTGTGTCTGACCATCGACAGATGCTTTCGTATAAATTCGTGTTCCAGGTTAGTAAACTGATTTATTACACAAATATAAAATAATCACTTCATCTTTTTAAAGATATTAGAAAGATTCACAACCCTAGATCTTTGAGTCTTTTATTTTCCTTAGTATTTTCTTTTGTCTTTTTATTTATTTAGCAAATCTACAAATCAAATCATTCAAGCAATCAATTCACTTCTCCCTCAATTAGATATTTGTAAATAAATAGTATCAACGATTAATAACAACAGTAGGAATTAAGTCCTCGTGTGATCGATATTTTTATACTACTTGAACGATACGTGCGCTTGCGTTATACGTGTGTGTTTACGCCGGTCAAGTTTTTGGTGCCATTGCCGGGGACTTATATTTCTTGAGTTATTAATTTTGAAGCTATCTAATTTACTTGTATCTAATTTTCTTTGTTTTTTATCTGTAATTTTTATTTATTTCTTTTGTTTTTAGGTGATTGAAAAAATGGAACATTTTGAAACATTACGAGCTTTACTAGAAAAAGATACACCCCAAATCCGGGAGCAACAGTCTAGTTTTCTGAGGCCTGTTGTCCAGCCCAACAACTATCACTGGATGCCAGAACCAAGCAACACTACATTTGCTCATCAGAATGAAATGGGGAGATGTGTAATATGTGATGGTAACCACCCGAGCGATCAATGTATATACCTTTCAGAGTGGCAGAATTATTGGAATCATTCAATATACGTAGAATTATCACATTTTCCATCTTATCCACCATCTATCTACGATCTTCATCAAGAGTCAGATCCATCAGAGGAAGATCAGTTGAATGACATGCTCAAAGATAAGTTCAAAGAAATGGAAGCTCAATTTGATGCACAAATTCAGAGTAACGCAAAATCCATACAGAGGGTGAAAGATCAAATAAGACAATTAACAGAAAACCAGAGCTATATACCTCAAGAACCATTTGCAAATGACACTGACGAAGCCTTTGAGTACCAAGCATTTCATGATAACACCTTGACAGAGAGGAGGATGAGCAATATCAACAACCAGAGGTATCAGTTCAGGAGCCCGAACTGTCAAAGTCTCGATTTGATTTTTATTATTCTGACTCTGACGAGGATGAAGAAACTGAGCTACTTGTACCAACTGCACCAACAAGGAAGGATGAAACTTTCCATCCTCAGAATGCAGATCTTGGAGAATGCTTTGCACTAATGTTTGAAGACGATCTACCTAAGCCAATCACTTCACTCAGATTAGAGGATGAAGACCTAAAATCTGATATTTCTTTACATTCTCACGTTGATACTTTGGAAGCATGTATTTCACAGATGACAGATGAAGAACTGAATGCTGAGATCCTAAAATTCATATGTGAAGAAAAGGTGGAGCAAGAAGTAGAGCAAATAGAGAAGCAATTGTCAGACAAAATTAAAGATACAGTGAATTCAGGCGAAACATCACTGTTTTGGGGAGTACAATTTAGAGATATTACTCAGAAGCTTGACATAATGGAAATTCCATTCCAAGTCAAGCACCATACAAAACCTCCTGATTTTCTTTCTTTCTTTTCAGGAATCAGTGGAGCAATAAAAGTTAAAAAGGTGGCACAAGCACTGAATGAGACAAAATTCTTTTTACCACCTTACCGTTGGAAGAGACCCTTCAAAAGCAACGCTCATGGGATTGTCTTAAATCGGACATCCAAAACAACATTAAAACCGCCTTGACAAATGGATTTCAGTCACGTCTGGCTGAAGACGAAAAATTTAGCGCTAGTAGGGAGGCAACCCATGCAATTTGTTATAATTTCTATTTTTATATTTTGTGTATACATGTTGTAGAGTTGTTAACTTTTTGTGTTATTTTTATAGGGAAAAACATAAACGGATCATTTTAAGACAGAAGGAATGGTGTTTGGAGGTTGCAAAGATGAAAGATAAATCATGAGTGATGGCTGAGTAAGGAATTAATTCTTGAGACGCATCCTCATGAATTTATAATAGAGAGTGACGTATTGAGTACACAATTCCGTTGCCTTAATAATTGCTTTAATTTTCTTTTCTTTTGTATTTTTATCTTTATTTTCTCCGACAAGATCTATATTTTTTGACTTTTCACGATTTATTTTAACGTTCATCTAATAATTGTCATTTGGCAGGTACTAGAGCTACTATTACTCACCATTTTCAGGTTCTTTAAATTCAGCTCTTCATTTCTTTCTTCGACACATCCAGATACACATTCAATTAAGAGAGAGAAAATGGAAGCAACATCACAACAGCGAATCAAGCGAATTTGTGTTTTCTGTGGATCCAATTCTGGTAATAAACCAGAATTCATTGAAGCTGCAAAGGAATTGGGGAGAGTCATAGCAGAGAGAAATATGCACCTAGTATATGGTGGTGGCAATCTTGGTTGTTGGGAAGCATTTCAAAAGCCATTCGGATGGTGGCGGTCACGTTTTGGGAATCATTCCAAAACCTTTGGCAGACGAACACTTAATCGGACAAACAAATGGAGATGAACGCATCGTATCTGGAATGCCCGAACAAATTCATGAAATGATCAATACTGCGGATGCGTTTATTGCGTTACCAGGAGGACTTGAAACATTTGAAGAAATGTTCACAGTAGCATCATGGGCGCACTTAAATATTCATCGGAAGCCCATTGGGTTACTAAACATCGAGCATTTCTTCGACTTTCTGTTTGTTTTCCTTGCGGAAGCAAAGAGGCATGAGTTCGTCACGAAATCAGTGGATGAGATTTTCCTGACTGCTACAAAAGCCGAAGAATTGATTGACCAAATCCTAGCCTTTGAACCAAAAATCGACCCCATTCTCTCCAAGTTGGACTGGTCAGACAGCGATCGTGGTAAGAAGCGCAAATTGGACATAGATCTTAATCGGTAATTTTCGTAGATTTTCAGCCAACCATGTACTATCTTCTAAACTCTTCTCTACTATTTAAAACAAAGGCATATTTAAAGCTAGGTGATGGTTTGATGTCTTCTTTCACTCACTACCTCGCTATAAGGAAAAGCTGTGAAGGCACATAGATAATCATTCACCCATAGCTTGTTGTGATAGACTAGTTTGGAGGACTCGTTGTTTATTCCTGTCACCAAGCGATAAGAGCCTAAGAGGCTTGGGTATTTAAGAGAGTCTCGCTCCACCCTCCTTCTGGGGAATCTACAACGGGAAGTCTATTCGACAGTTAGTCACACACCATGACCAGTAGTAGTTATTTCTTTATGTTTATGTTTTGTTTTTATGTTGATTAAAAAGATGGAATTGGTAAGAAATAACTGTGTAAGGAATTTCCACTCCTGAGACGTATTTCAAACCCATTTTTCGAAACAAGTTAATTTTTGTTTATTTCCTTTTGAATTATTTAATTTGTAAATTCTCCATAAAACTGACTTAAATAGATCTTCATATGCTTAGTTGGCAGGTATTATCAACATTCATGATAACATACTGACATGAGCTAAAATTGAAAAGATTGTAATATTCAGTGCTATAGTTTAATTGGAGGAAGCATCTCAAAAAGTGATGGGATAAAAAAAAGAAAAAAAAAGAAAAATTTACATCTGAGATCCGAGTTATTAAGTCTGTAAGGGTGTTTTAACACCTAGTGCCCTAAAACCAACTGGTTTGGGAGTCACTGGCCCAAAGCTCGCTACATGGATCAAAAAGATGCTGCAATATATATATATATATATCTGAAGTCTGAGTAATTAAGTCCGTATGGGTGTTTTAACACCTGATGCCCTAAATCCATCTGGTTTGGGAACCACCGACCCAAAGCTCGCTACATAGACGGAAGATATTGTATATAAATAAAAATTCAAAATTCAAAAAATCAAAAAAAATCAGAAAAATCAGAAAAATTATTCCATTACTACAAAAGATGTGAATTCTGAAAAAACTTTAGGACAAAAATATTACTCTCTTATCAACTGCACTTATGACTGTTGTGGGCAAAAATGAGTTGAATAATTTTGTTAGCTGTGTATATGAAGAAATGGTAAAAATAATCAGAGAATTTACTTATTCAGTAATTTAGAATGAAACAAACAACAATTAGTAAACTTGGAGTAGAAGTTTCACCTAATTAGTCACTAACTTCTTTATTCTCTTTTCTCTTGTCTTTTTGTTTTTGTGTGCATTAGTTTTATAACATTTTTACTTTTATAAAATGTTTGTGGGTATCATTGCTGTAAACCCTCACGAGACTATAACTCGTCCGCTAGGGACACCTAGGGGTTTAAAGGCTTGTTGCATATGCTAAATGCAATCGTGATCCCTACGAAAGTGGCTTAGTTAAAATTTTATTATGTTATTTTATTTTGCTCGAGGACTAGCAAAATGTTAGGTTTGAGGGTGTGATGAGTGTTAAAACTGTCACTATTTCCCATTAATTTAACTTAATATTTTGTATAGTTTCTTGAGTTTTGTGAATATTTTGATGTGTTTTGTGTTATTTTGTAGATAAATAAAGTTTCAGGACATTCTGGAGGTGATTTGAAGCAAAACTGTGAAATTTGGTGAAATTTGGCAAAAAGGTATTTTGGTAATTTTGGGCTTCCCGACACAAGGGTATTTTGGTAATTTTCCCGACACCGAAATAAGTTTCAGGACATTCTGGAGGTGATTTGGAGCAAAAATGTGAAACTTGGCAAAAAGGGTATTTGGTATTTTGGGCGTCCTGACACCGAGGGTATTTTTGTAATTGCACACCGCATGACCACGTGTCAAAAATTCAGCGATCCAAATTTGTTAGCCACCATGCCACGTGTCGAAAATTCAGCGATCCAAAAAAATAATAATAAAATAATAAAATAATAAAAAAATAAAAAAATCAGAAAAATAATAATAAAAAATTAGATTTTTTCCCTATAAATAGATTTTGAATTTCTTAGTTTCAATGTACTTTTTCCTCTGAAATCCTTATAAATAAATTGAGAGTTATCTTCTTTAGTTTCTTTTATTCAGTTTTATTTATATTTGTAGTAGTAATTTTCTTCTATAAATAGTAGTTTTAATTCATCCATGGGGGGTAACTTCTCCATGCTAAGATAATCAGGTAATACTTTTACTTTTGCTATTTAGATTAATCTCCCTTAAAATATAATATATAAACTATTTAAAATCTGAATTAATAAAGGATACCGCCATTTCCGGTCGGTTGGTTATTCAATTTAATCTGGTTAACCTGACTTAATGAGGATACCGACATACTGGACGGTTGGTTTAAGTTTATATTTCTGTTCCGCCTTTTGGCTGGTATATTTGAATTTGACTTAATCAGGATACCGCCATTCCGGACGGTTGTTTTTAAATATCACAAGATTATATATTATATTATTGGGAGATATCTAAATAGTAAATAGTAAAAGTAATTCCTTTTACCTTAGCATTTTATTTATTTTTCCGCATTTACTTTTTAGTAATTTTTATGTCTTTTTCTTACTTGTCCTAACTATGTGTTGTAACTAAGTTAGTTTTCTAGGTTGTGATGAAATCTAATATCACTGGTTTATAAGAGTTTATTTTATAATTTGAGTAATTAAAATAAAAGTTAACTTGTTAAGTCTTAAATGCTTCTTGTTGTTTGATCACCAATAAAACTGATGTGGTAAATCTAAAATGAACTAGACATAGGGATTTTAGGTTTCAAACTTTGACTTAATAGCCCACGATCTTCTTTGAGGATAGATAACCATTTAATAGATTTCCTTACAGGATAGACATATACCTGTCGGGCCTGTCGGGCGAGGGTAGCCATAATTGGAACTTAAACTTAATGAATCAGGGTAATTTAATTGACATAGACATATAATTCAATTGGATTAAACTGGGTATTTGTGTCTGACCATCGACAGATGCTTTCGCATAAATTTGTTTCCAGGTTAGTAAACTGATTTATTACACAAATATAATAATCACTTCATCTTTTTAAAGATATTAGAAAGATTCACAACCCTAGATCTTTGAGTCTTTTATTTTCCTTAGTATTTTATTTTGTCTTTTTATTTTTTAGCAAATCTACAAATCAAATCATTCAAGCAAGCAATCAATTCACTTCTCCCTCAATTAGATATTTGTAAATAAATAGTATCAACGATTAATAACAACAGTAGGAATTAAGTCCTCGTGGGATCGATATTTTTATACTACTTGAACGATACGTGCGCTTGCGTTATACGTGTGTGTTTATGCCTGTCAATAATGAAAGACTTTAGTGTTCTAGAATATAAAGGTTCACTCGTAGCGGGTTAAACACTGATATAGAGATAATGTATCTAGTCAAACTAGTTACATTATAACAGTTTCCAAATTTAGGTACACACCCGAAGGTAGTTCCTAAACTTAGGTATCTACGGTTGAAACATCGATTTTCATCCCGTTTCCAATCCACATATTAATCTCAATTGATGTCAGTATTCTGCTCAAAGCAGATTCTGAACATCAGTACATATTTATATCACACTAAATATCTAAAATCCAATTTTAATACTAGTAGTGAATATATTTATGATAAACATATTTGAAGTAAGAGCTTTGCTCGTTCTTCAATTCCTTCATGTCTTCTTTGTCCAAATGGCAGTCAAGCTTCCTCGATCCCGTTTGCCATAATTTAGGTAGACATTTTGGGGTATGTCCTTTATCTTTCGAGAATTTATAATGATTTTTCCTTTGCCCCTTTTCATATTCCAGAAGCCTTTGGCCAAGCCTCGCGTTTCTAGAATATGGAAGTAAGGTGCGCCTTGAGCTACTTGCCTTATTGCAAACTTTGACTTTATTTCTTTGAGAATAGTCATTAACTCTCTAAGAGTTATTTATTGCAATTTAGTACTTCTAAAATCTAAGCATAGATTTATGAAGATCCTTCAATTTCATTATCATACTTTAAGAATCTAATCCTTAGTTCTGATTAAGAAATTAAGGAGTCTACTGCGATAAGCTTAATGGATTAAGCACTAAAGTTATCATTACATAAATCTTCCAAAGATTATGCTTGACTATTTGCTTAACTCCGGGCTTAGGCATAATATGTTATTTTATCAAATAAAGTAACTTATTAGTTTCCAGGACCATCCTGAAATTTATTCCCAATTTGAAAATTAAATCATTTAAATACATTTTCGCTATGATTATGTTTTAAATGTCAATCTTTCAATTTTATCTTGATTTTAATAGTCCAACTATTGAATCAACGATTTCGGTACTATTTATTATAATGATTACAATAGTCCAACTATTAATCAACTATAATTTAATTTATTAAAATCAATTATATTGATTACTATAATCCAATTATAAAATCAACTATAAATGATTGGTTTGAATACAGTCCAACTATTAATTAAAACAACATTTTAAACATTAGTCCAACTAAAATTAAATTTATAACGAATGATATTTGAATGAGCGCGTATGGCAAGTAATTAAACGAATATTGCAAATTCAATTTTTGCCTCCCACTATTTTTCGGGGAGCCTCTAACCCTCTGTCGAGTACTCGGGAAACCGTGTTTCCTACTGGGCTAGGATCCCGTTAAATATCACACAATCTTGACTTTGGCCAACAAATTGTATGATAATTAACTATGTAGATCTCTAAGATCGATTGGATCCAATCCAATTCCTAGATCCGGTAGGGGGACATCCAAGTCCGAAACATATATCTTATATATGTCAATACATCCAATGTATTGCCTAACCTTTTTCCTCTGAATCAACTAAGCCTTGGCTTTGGCACAACAAACTTAGTAATCCCAGTTAAGCGCGACCCCTTGACCATGGAAAGCTTCGTAATCAATATCGATGGACAAGAAGTGGTCTTGACTTTGGCCAATATACCACAACTTGGACAAGACACCAATATGGAACAAAGCTCTCGTGATTCAAACACATCCTCGACGGACAAAGGCCTTGACTTTGTTCAACAAGCCAATGCTAGTCTCGGATCTTAAGTAAGAATCACTCAATGGAAAGAAAAACGCTTAATATTAGTGAGGGTTTTTCGCGTGCAAATTGGCAACCAATTTATTATCTCTGTTAAGGTCTCATCGTCATACACCCTTAAACATGCATTCTAAACACATAATAAAGCGCATATGATAAATTAATAATGATATACGGATGGATAATTTACACATTGATCCTAGATCAAACCTCCCCATTTCTCTCTCCCTTTAGCACATGTATTGCTTCTACCCGTTACACTACACTTCTAAAGAAACCTCATTTACATTGAGGGGAATAGGTGAGAAGAGAATACAAAGAATAAGGAGGTGATAAAGCTGGACACGCAGGTCCAATTAATAAATAAAATTTATTACAACAATTTCTAAAATTACCCCACCCATCTAATATCCATCTGATATACATTATTCATGCATCGCAACCATGTATTCACACAAGCATGTTATCAATTAATCTAATCAAATTAATTAATCTGATAATTAGTGACCATCCAATATTCAAGCAACGATTTGATTTTGTTCGAGTCAAACTCGTTTTGCGAATAAGTACTCAAAGTACGAATTCTCGAATTAAATTAAACTACATAATTAAATCCAATTCAATATGCATTTAATTCTAATTCGCTTATTTAATTCCAAATTAAACATTACACTTAATAATAGACCTTTTATTACTTAAATTCCAAATTTAGTCGTTACGGGTCTCAAAGCCCGATTATCGTCCAACGTCAATTTAATTATAGTCCAATGGGCTTTTAATTAATTTCTTAAAGCGTGGACTTTTGGTCAACTCGGGTCAAACCGAATAACCAAAATCCAATCCAGGATTTACCCCATAAGCCCATAAATCAATTTTGGCCCATTGGGCCCAATTAAACTTTAAATGTCATTAAGTCGCATTTGGGCTTTATGGAAGCGGTTTTGGGCCTAATTGGATCCAACCAATTTTGCCTAAACCCAACTTTGTACAACAAAGCCCAATAAGCCCATTTATAACATAACAAGCCCAAATCCAATTTTAAGGCCCAATTAATTAAATACAAAAATCCAATTTTACATTTAATTAACCTAAAGTGTATATCATGATTAATCACCTAAATTAACATTTCTAAAATATCAATTTATACAATTAATGATGTTTATTTCCATCATCACATGTCCAATACATTTTGATTAAAATCAAACTCATTTCATGGTATTCAAAGTCTCGGCCAAAGGGGATTATTTTTTCCAAATCAAATTCAATCCAATTAAATTCAATTCAACATTAAATCAATATCCCCAAATGATTTCCAACTCATCCAATGAATCAAAAAACAAAATCACCAAGACATTTAGAGCTCTAATACTTCAGCCAAGCTAAGTATTTTGGGGGAAAATTGTTCCATACCATTTTCATGAAATTGATCAAATCAAACTTCAATTAAACATGTTATAAGCATACTCAAACATCCAATTAATTCAAATCATGCTCAAAAATATTTTGCCTAAATTTTAAGCCCTAAATTCGTTTCATGCTTTTAACAACGCTCTGATACCATTGTTGGAGTTTGCTAAGGTCCCAAGGATCAATAAACAAGCATGAAACATAAGTGAATACATACGAGGGAGTTGCGAAATACTCACATCGATCAGTTGAGCGACGCACGAGGCAACAAAAATCTTTTCTGCCCATTGGACTGCTCACGACAGTGAACTGCAGTTGGGCTCCATTTTCGGCCATCATCTTCAAGAATCCAAGCTCCAAGCTTCGTCAAATGATTTTCGGCTCATGGGTAGACTTCCCTATCACCTTCGTATGTCTCCTAACTATGCTAGCACCTTGATTTTTACCACAAAAATCAAGCTTGGACTGCTCATCATTCACGGTTTTGACCAGTAAAGGAAGGCAGAATTTAGCCCATTGGGCGTGAGCAATGGAGGGAGAAATGAGAAGAAAAAGAGATAAGTGTGTTAGGTTTGATTTTGTGTATATCATATACATAAAATGAATTTCAAAAATCCATTTACCAAAGTCAAACAAGTACTAACATTTAAAAAAATATTAAATGTCTTTCATGCCATCACACTTCCATCACTATTCACATCATTCAAGTGTCAAGTCACATCACTGAAGTTGTCAAGTCACATCACTCAAAATGACAAATGATTTGACACTTGAAGTGACTAGCGATTTGACGCATGATGCGACTAATGATTTGACGCTTGATTTGACTTGCGTGTCGTACTCGAATTCGAAATGCGAATGCGCTCGCAAATAATCTTGGGCTCGGGTTCGTTAATTCCAAATTAACGATTTATCTGTTACGTCGTAATTAAATCTAATTTAATTAAAAAATCATGCCAAGCATAATTACTATTTACGACGCTAACGAATTAATTCAATATTAACTCGTTCGCCCGAATTAAAATCTAATTTTAATTCCACGCTGAAATCCAATTTCGTTTAATATATCGAATATATTAATTTACCGATTAATTCCAAATTAATCATTATCTCTCTTTAAATGATATTTTATCCTAGATAAAAATACTCCGTAATTAATCCCAGAATAATTTTCTCTCTCATCTAATTAATTCCAGATTAATTAAAGTGCGAGTCATACGTCATCGGTGAATCTTCGGGAAGCGACCCATGAGATCCCCGGATATGTTGGTAGTAAATTCGATCGTCGGACTATCCGAACACATACGTACCAAGTACTACGTGTTACCGATTCACAAGACAAGGTTGGCTTCTAGCAAAGCGCCATGCTTACCCAATTCTACAGAAATATCCTTACAGGAATAAAGGAACTGTATCAGACGTAGTATTATTGCGTATTTCGATCCAGTATCGGATGATCACATGCGAGGCCTGGGGCTGGTACAGTGTCTGCCCCGTACGAAGCATATATCGGATGACAAACAACTAGTCTCTTTATTATCGGATAATCATGACCAAGTCATATTATCCCGACGGTTGCAACCTTTATAGAGAACCAGTTCTGTATCCCTATGCGATCATCATCTCCACTATGACTGGAGTGATACTTCCGTCTTGACATCACACTCAACACACTACGATTCTCGATATACCCAGAAGAGGCGTACACAGAAACCGGTTAAAGCCCTGGACGACCACAACCAAAGTATATTGATTGTCGTAAGTATTAGCGATGCAAGTCAGGTTAAGACCAAATACACTTACCCTGATTTCGAACTTCTATAGACACATAGTCATACTACCAATGAAATTCTGATGGGGTCTATCCAGAGCGAAGCTGTTTCCCATACCATCGGTAAAACACGACCTCCTATTACACTTGCATGAGTATCCTATACCCAAATATATGAAAACTACGCCGTTATGCCATCATAACGCGCACAAGTGTAATACTAGTCTTTTACATATTTATCGATGTCCAATCTCGATAATACTCTGACTCGGGATATTTAATGATTTATCCTTCATGGACTGATACTGCCTCATTTCATCCTCAATCCAGGAACAAATCATAAGGAGTTCCTATCATTTATATATCTTGGTGATCTAATCACAAATGATAAGAGCGCAATCTCCTTTGTCACATAGTTAATTTGTACAACAATACCATGATCTGTACAAATAGTGACGCTATGGGTCATTACTGTCCAACATATCTCCCGTAGGAAAGCCCTCATTTCTTTTTCCATCTTGGATGCAGACATCTCCGTTATTTCTTTGGTCTTCTCGAGATCTACCTCTATTCCTTTCTTCCCCACTATATGGCCAAATAAATTTCTAGATGTGACCCCATACATGTGTTAGTGTTCCTAGAACATGCCAAAGATCTAATAAGCATGAAAGATATTGAATAAGAACATTATAAGTTGCGGATTACTTACAACGAACAGATTTGAGCTTTTAAAAATTTGTGAAGATGATCTCCAAGATCCCAGCAAAGTGTTGATTCCAACTCTTGAAGATGTTTCCCTATCACCTTTGCTGACTTGCTTAAGTGCTAGCTTTTGATTTGAAAAACAAAATCAAATAGAGCAATAGGAAGAAGTTCACGCCTAATGAGAGTCTTCTAGGGTTTCTATTTTGTTCAACATGTGTAAAGTGTGTAGAGAGTTGCTTTTGGTAAAAACCTTTTTACTCTTTTCACCAAAACTTGGTAGTTGGGTAAAAGGTTTTACCAAAACCAATACAAGGTGGTTGGTTGGTTGGTGGCTTGGCATAAATGCCAACTACCACCACCTACCACACATGTGAAGTGGGCCCCACTTATTTTAATTCAAAATTCAAATATCTCTACGAACATTTGTCACGGCTCGGTTCCGTTTAATCCGATTAGACGAACCTTCGTCGCTAAATAATTAAATCTAATTTAATTAAATAACGATGCCTCGAAAATATATTACGAACGTCGTTTACGAACTAATTCTAAATTAATTCGTTCGTTCGTATTAAAGTCCGACTTTATTCTCGTAATGAAATCCAATTCATATTAATATATCTGATATATTAATTTTAACCCATTTGAATAAATTAAATTGAAAAATCAAATTTAACTATTAAATTTATTTTACTGATTAATTCCAAATTAATTGCGTTCTATCTCTACTGAACACATTTAATCCCAGATTAAATAAAGCCCCAATTAATCCCAGATTAATTCTCATTTAAGTCAACTGTCATGGTGAATCTTTGGGAAGCGACCCAAGAGATCTCTGGATATGTTGGCAGCAAATCCGGTTATCGGACTATTCGATAAAGTGAGTACCTCGTACCACGTGCTTATCGATTTACAAGACATGGTTGGCTTCTAGCAAAGCACCGTGGCTACCCAATTCTCCAGAAATATTCTTACTGGAATATATAATCTATGTTAGACGTAGAATACCTAATATCTCGTATTGCGATCCAGTATCAGATGTCACGTGCTAGGCCTGGGGCTGGAATAGTGTCTGCCCCGTACGAAGCACATATTATATATCAAACAACTAGTCTCTTTGAATCGGATAATCATGACCTTGTCATATTATCCCGATGGTTGCAACACAATAGAGAACGAGTTATGAATCCCTGCGTGATCATCATCTCCATATGTCTGGAGTGATACTTCCGTCTTGACATCACATCCAATACACTACGATTCTCGATAACCCAATAAAGGCGTACACAGAACCTGTTAAAGCCCTAGACGACCAAAACCAAAGTTTACCGATTGTCACAAGTACTATCGATGCAAGTCTCAGGTTAAGACCAAATACACCTACCCTGACGCGGACTCCCATAGACACATATACATACTACCAATGGGATTCTGCGGGGTCTATCCAGAGCGAAGCTGTTTTCCATACCATCGGTAAAACAAAACCTCATATCGCACTTGCATAAGTATCCTATACTTAAACATATGAGAACTATGTCGTTATGCCCTCACAACGCGCACAAGTGCAGTACTAGTCTATTCCCCATTATCGATGTCCAGTCTCGATAATACTACGACTAGGGATATTTAATGATTAAACCTTTATGGATTCATACTGTCTCATATCATCTTAATCCGGAACTAATCATATGGACTTTTACCATTTATATATCAAAGTAAATAAATTACGAAATGATAAAAGGCAATTTCATTACTACATAGTCAATTTTGTACAAAAACACAATGTCTTTTTCAAACAGTGACGCTATGGGTCATAATTGTCTAACAATCTCCCACTTGGCCTATAGCCAGTCACTCAACCATCGAACACCTGAACTATGTATATGTTTCTCAAACTTTTGCTGTGAAATAGCTTTCGTCAGCGGATCTGTAGTGTTGTCATCTGATACGACCTTCTCGATCTTCACATCGCCACGATGTATGATCTCACGAATCAGATGGAAACGTCGAAGAACATACTTGGATCATTGATGAGACCGTGGTTCCTTAGCCTGCGCTATAGCCCTGTTATTGTCATAATATAATGGAACGGGCTCAGCTGCTAACAGAACTACTCCTAATCCAATTAGGAATTTACTGATCCAAACTGCCTCTTTTGCTGCTTCAGCTGCAGCAATATGCTCTGCTTCTGTTGTTGAATCGGCAACAATGTCTTGCTTGGAATATTTACAGCTTACTGCTCCGTTGTTCAAACAAAATATGTTCCCAGATTGCGACTTAGAGTCGTCTTTATCAGTTTGGAAACTTGCATCGGTATACCCAGTTACCTCAAGTTCTCCATCTCCATAAATTAAGAAAGCATCCTTAGTTTGTCTAAGATACTTAAGGATGTTCTTAACCGCCATCCAGTGACCATCACCTGGATCGGCCTGATAGCGACTACACATGCTCAAAGCATACGAGACATCAGGTCGTGTATATACCATGGCATAGATGATCTATCCGACTGCCGAGGTGAACGGTATCCGACTCATGCTGTTTCTCTCATCTTAAGTTTTAGGACACATGTCCTTAGATAGAGAGATGCCATGTGACACTGGTAACAGTCCCCTTTTGGACTAATCCATGTTGAATCTTTTCAACACTTTGTCAATGTACGTGCTCTGGGAGAGTCCAAGCAGCTTTCTAGATCTATCCCTGTAGATATTTATTCCTAGAATAAAGACTGCTTCTCCCAGATCTTTCATGGAGAATTTTAATGAAAGCCAAGCTTTCACCGTCTTAACATGGGAATGTCATTGCCCATAAGCAATACATCGTCAACATAAAGGATAATGAATGTCAGTGCGCTCCCACTAACCTTCTTATATACACAAGGATCATCCTCGTTTTGAATGAAATCATATTCTTTTATGATCTCATCAAAATATTGGTTTCATTACCGCGATGCTTGCTTCAGTCCATAAATGGACCGATTCAACTTACAAACCTTGTTTGCAAGTCTAGGTACGATAAAACCGTCAGACTGTTGAATATAAACATCCTCCAAAAGGTTTCCGTTAAGGAAAGCGGTTTTAACGTCTATCTGCCATATCTCGTAATCAAAATATGCAGCAATAGCAAGCATTATCCGAATGGATTTAATCATGGCAACGGGTGAGAAAGTTTCATCGTAATCAACACCATGTCATTGACGATACCCCTTCGCTACAAGCCTAGCTTTGTACGTTTGTACGTTGCCTTCCATGTCAGTCTTCTTCTTGAAGATCCATTTGCATCCAATAGGCTTTACGCCTTCTGGTGCATCAACAAGTGTCCAAACTTGGTTGGTGTACATGGAATCCATTTCGGACTTTATGGCCTCTTGCCATAAAGCGGAATCGATATCTTGTATCGCTTCCTCATACGTAGCCGGTTCGTTATCCTCAATGAGATTAATATCTACATGAGGTGAGATCAGAAACCCATACCTCTCAGGTTGGTTCCTGACTCTCTCCGACCTACGCGGTCCTTGTGTAATAGAAGATTGTGGTACAGTCTCATCCCGGATGGACTGTTCTTGTTCCGTTGAGGATTCTATGCCAGGAACAGTATCACTTCGATTTTCATCGAGTTCTACTTTCCTCCCACTAACCACTGTATTTAGGAATTCCTTCTCAAGGAAAACTGCATGTAGAGCAACAAATACTTTGTTCTCTCGTGGGTGATAGAAGTAATATCCTTTGGTTTCCTTAGGATATCCTACGAATAGGTATTTATCTGATTTAGGCTCAAGTTTGGTACCTTCCAAACGTTTGACGTATGCCCAGCATCCCCAAATCTTTAGGAATGAGAAAGGCGATTTCTTTCCTGTCCATATCTCATATAGTGTCTGTTGTACAGACTTTGACGGAACCTTATTCAAAATAAGAACTGCAATATTTAATGCATATGCCCAGAAGGAAATAGGTAGCTCAGTGCGACTCATCATATACCTTACCATGTCCAACAGAGTTCGATTTCTCCGTTCGGATACACCGTTTAATTGCGGTGTTCTAGGAGGTGTCTAGTGTGAAAGAATACCATATTCTTTCAAGTAATCTAGAAACTCATTGCTCAAGTATTCGCCACCACGGTCCGACCGTAATGTCTTTATACTCTTGCCGGTCTGTTTTTCAACTTCGTGTCGAAACTCTTTGAATTTCTCAAAAGTTTCTGACTTGTGTCTCATAAGATACACATAACCATAACGCGATGCATTATCCGTGAAGGTTACGAAGTATTCGTATCCACCTCTAGCCTGGCTAGACATGGGCCCACAAACGTCACTATGAACGAGGGCTAATATTTTGGTGGCGCGTACACCTTTACCGCTAAAAGGTGATTTAGGCATTTTGCCTAATAAGCAAGATTCACAGACGTCATATGAATTTGGATCAAATCCATCCAAGTATCCACTCTTCGAAAGTGTGGACATGCGAGTCTTGTTAATGTGTCCCAGACGGCAGTGCCACATATAAGTTTCATCTTTGTTACTTAGCTTGAGCCTTTTGTTTGTTACATTATATGTTTGAGATTGATTTATATTCAAAATATAAAGACCATTATTAGCATCAGCAGAACATATCTCAAAATCATCTTTATAAACAAAACACCCAGTGTTTTGGAATACAAAAGTGTACCCGCATTGGGTCAAACAAGATACAGAGATAATAATTCTAGTCAAACTAGGCACATAATAACAGTATGAAAGTTTAAGTACATGTCCCGAAGGCAGTTCTAAAACAAAAGTGCCAACGGCCAAAACGGTGACTGGTGCCCCATTTCCAACGCGTAGATCAATCTCCCCTGAGGTCAGTCTCCTGCTAATCTACAGATCCTGCACATCAGTACATATATGAGTACCACAACCAGAATCAAAAATCCAATTTTTAAAACTAGAAGTAGCCATGTTTATTTCAATAACAAACATATCTGAAGCCGGTGCCTTGCCCGCTTTAATCTCATTCTGAAACACCTTGTACTCGCGGCAGTCACGCTTCTAGTGACCCCGCTTGCCGCACTGTAGGCAAACATCCTGAGATTTGTCATTTGGCTTCCCAAAAGCATTTGACGATTAAGCCTTCTTTTTCACACCTCCAGTTACCTTGGGCCCATCGCTAGGTGCATGAGATGTCGATGCAAAGTGCGCCTCGCGCTTGTTGCCCTTATGAAGCTCCTTCTCAGCCTCCTTGAGAGTTGACAGTAACTCTCCAAGAGTATCACTGTTGTTCATCAAATTATAATTTATGATGAACTGTCTCCAGTAATCGGGGAGAGATTGTAGGATCATATCCACAGTAATCTCAGCCTCAAAGACTATCCCTATGTTGGCCAGCTCATCAATGTCAGCAATCATCTGTGCCACGTGGGACTCAACAGACATGCCTTCTGTCATGCGTGAGCGAAAGAGCTTCTTCACTAACTCGTACCTCTCCATCCTCTTGTTAGAGCGATGCAGATCTTACAACCTCACTAACATATTATAAGGATCCAAGTCCCTATTTTGTCTACGGAAATGCTAAGTCATCGAAGCAAGCATAATGGACTGAGTTGTGTCACAATCATCACTGTGAGTCTTCCAAAGCTCTAGCTCAAGTGTCTCATTCGGTCCGGGCTTAGGCCCAAGAGGTCTCTGTAAAGTATACAACAGCCTCTCTGAACCTAGGACAATCCTAAGGTTCATTTCCCAATATGCAAAGTTCGTGCCCTTAAAGACATTTTCTCCCATGATAATGTCGCGGACATTTCCCTTTCTTGTCATCTTGACTACGATAGTCCAACTATCTAGTCAACGATAATGGGTACAGTCTAACTGTTACATAGAAAAATAACAATATATTAGTCCAACTAATAAAGTAATTTTGACGAAATTATTTGAAAGCGCGTAAAGCTAAGTATCTGAATGAAATTGTAAATTCAATACTAGCCTCCCACTATTTTTCGGCGAGCCTCTAACCCTTTGTCGAGTACTCGGGAAACATAGTTTCCTAGTGGGCTAAGATCCCGTTAAATAACACACAACCTTGACTTTGGCCAACAAGTTGTATGAAACTTAACTAGGTAGATCTCGAAGATCAATTGGATCTCATCCAATTCCTAGATCCGGTAGGTGGACATCCAAGTCCGAAACATATATACAGTATATATGCCAATATATCCCATATATTTTCCTAACCTTTTTCTTCTGAATCAACTAAGCCCTGGCTTTGGCACAACAAGGTTAATGATTCCAGTTAAGCGGGACCCATTGACACTGAAAGCTTCGTAATCAATGTCGATGGACAAGAAGTGATCTTGACTTTGGCCAACAAATCACAACTTGGACAAGACACCGATATAGAACAAAACTTTCATGATTCAAACACATCTACAATTGACAAAGGTCTTGACTTTGGCCAACAAACCAATGCCAACTTTGGATCTTGAGTAAGAATCACTCAACGAAAGGAAAAATGCTTAATATGTTTTTGAGGGTTTTTCGAGTAAATTGGCATCCAATTTATTTTCTTTGATTAGGTCTCATCATACACCCTTAAGCATGCTTCTAAAATATCATAAGGCGCAAAAGTAAATTAATAACGATATACGGATGGATATTTAAACAGATTGTTCCTAGAACAAATCGCTCTCTTTCCTCTCCCCGACTAGAACTATTCTAACTCCTACCCAATTACAAAATACAATAAAGAAACCCCATTTACATTGAGGGGAATAGGTGAAAAGAGAATTACAAGGAGTAAAGAGATTAAAGGCTAGACACGCAGGCCCAATTTAATAAATTTTAAATTTATTACAATTTCCAAAATTGCCCTTGCCCTTCTAATATCCATCCGATATACATTATTCATACATCACATTTATGTATTCAAACAAAACATGTTATTCAATCAATCTAATCCAATTAATTAATCTTTGATTAATGACCATCCAATGTTCAAACAATGATTTGATTTGCGCGAGTCCAACTCGTTTAAGAATAAATACTTTTAAGTACGTATTCTTGAATTATATCGAACTACAACTTAAATCCAATTTATTTGTATTCAATACTAATTCTAATTTAATTCCAAATTAAATATTTACACTTATATATTTTCCTTAAAGACTTGGATTCCAAATCCAATCTTGATGGGTCTCAAATGCCCAATAACATCCAATGTCATTTTAATTAAAGTCCAATGGGCTTTAATTGATTCTTAAGGCATGGGCTTTGGCCATAATGGATCAATGCCAAGGCCCAATAGGAATCACCCTATTGCCATCAAATCAATTTAGGCCCATTAGGCCCAATTAAATTCTTTAAAGGGCCAAGTGATGTATTTGGACTTCATGGAATTGGTTTTGGGCCCAATTGGATCCAATCCAAAAGTCCAAAACCAAACTTGGTCAAACCAAGCCCATTAAGCCCAAATACACACTTTTAGCCCAATAAACTTTAAAGGCCAATTATTACAATTTTAATATTCCAAATATTATAATTATTATAATTAAAGTGTATTAGTCATGATTAATTAATTAAACTCAATATTTCCAAAATACCAATTAACATAATTAATCATGCTTAATCCAACAATTCATGCTCAACACAAATTGAGGCCAAAATATATCATTTCATGCTTAACACGAATTGAAGCCTAAATACATCATTTCATGCTCAACATGCTCTTTGATTTTAACATAAACATTATTGACTTTGATTCTAATCCAATCAAACCAACAATCAACATTTAAACATGCATTTAAACACATCATTTTATGTTACAAAAATCAAAAAACTGCAAAGTGGACTGCTAGGTACATTCGGCCAAGTTATGCTTTTTTTAATTTTTGATTCATTCAATTTATTTCAAATGTAATCATGCATAACTCTAAGTTATCATATTCTAAACATGCTCAAAGCATAAATTTGAAAAAATCATGTTCAAAACACAAAAGGCCCAAATTTTATGCTCAAGAACCCTAAAATTTTTTTCATGCTTAAAATTGGCTCTGATACCATTGTTAGTGTTCCTAGAACATGACAAGGATCTAATAAGCATGAAAAACATTGAATAAGAACATTATAAGTTGCGGAATACTTACAACGAACGGATTTGAGCTTTTAAAAATTTGTGAAGATGATCTCCAAGATCCAAGCAAAGTTGATTCCAACTCTTGAAGATGTTTCCCTATCATCTTTGTTGACTTGCTTAAGTGCTAGCTTTTGATTTGAAGAACAAAATCAAAGAGAGCAATAGGAAGAAGTTCACGCCCAAGGAGAGTCTTCTAGGGTTTCTATTTTGTTCAACTTGTGTAAAGTGTGTAGAGAGTTGCTTTTGGTAAAACCTTTTTACCCTTTTCACCAAAACTTGGTAGTTGGGTAAATGGTTTTACCAAAACCAATACAAGGTGGTTGGTTGGTTGGTGGCTTGGCATAAATGCCAACTACCACCACCTACCACACATGTGAAGTGGGCCCCACTTATTTTAATTCAAAATTCAAATATCTCTACGAACATTTGTCGCGGCTCGGTTCCGTTTAATCCGATTAAACGAACCTTCATCATTAAATAATTAAATCTAATTTAATTAAATAACGATGCCTCGTAAATATATTACGAACGTCGTTTACGAACTAATTCTAAATTAATTCGTTCGTTCGTATTAAAGTCCGACTCTAATCTCGTAATGAAATCCAATTCATATTAATATATCTGATATATTAATTTTAGCCCATTTGAATAAATTAAATAGAAAAATAAATTTAACTATTAAATTTATTTTACCGATTAATTCCAAATTAATCGCGTTCTATCTCTACTGAACACATTTAATCCCAGATTAAATAAAGCCCTAATTAATCCCAGATTAATTTTCTCTCTCTAAATTAATCCTAGATTAATTCTAATTTAAGTCAACCGTCATCGGTGAATCTTTGGGAAGCGACCCAAGAGATCTTTGGATATGTTGGCAGTAAATTCGGTTATCGGACTATCCGATAAAGTGAGTACCTCGTACCACGTGCTTATCGATTTACAAGACATGGTTGGCTTCTAGCAAAGCACCGTGCCTACCCAATTCTCCAGAAATATTCTTACTGGAATATATAATCTATGTCAGGCGTAGAATACATAGTATCCCGTATTGCGATCTAGTATCAGATGTCACGAGCTAGGCCTGTGGCTGGAATAGTGTCTGCCCCGTACGAAGCACATATCGGATATCAAGCAACTAGTCTCTTTGAATCGGATAATCATGACCTTGTCACATTATCCCGATAGTTGCAACACAATAGAGAACTAGTTATGAATCCCTGCGTGATCATCATCTCTATATGTCTGAAGTGATACTTCCGTCTTGACATCACATCCAATACACTAGGATTCTCGATAAACCCAATAGAGGCGTACACAAAACCTGCTAAAGCCCTGGACAACCAAAACCAAAGTTTACAGATTGTCGCAAGTACTATCGATGCAAGTCTCAAGTTAAGACCAAATACACCTACCCTGACGCGGACTCCCATAGACACATATACATACTACCAATGGGATTCTGCGGGGTCTATTCAGAGCGAAGCTGTTTTTCGTACCATCGGTAAAACACAATCTCTTATCGCACTTGCATAAGTATCCTATACTTAAACATATGAGAACTATACCGTTATGCCCTCACAACGCGCACAAGTGCAATACTAGTCTATTCCGTATTATCGATGTCCAGTCTCGATAATACTACGACTAGGGATATTTAATCATTAACCCTTTATGGATTGATACTGTTTCATATCATCTCAATCCGGAACTAATCATATGGACTTTTACCATTTATATATCAAAGTAAATAAATTACGAAATGATAAATGGCAATTTCATTACTACATAGTCAATTTTGTAGAAAAATACAATGTCTTTTACAAACAGTGACGCTATGGGTCATAATTGTCTAACAACATACACTTCTTGGGGTTGAACCTAAGATTGTATCTATCTACTCTCTGTAAGAAATTTTCCAATGCAACAAAGTTTCATTATCTTGTTTCTGACTTGACCATCATGTCATTCACACATACCTTGATCTTCTTGTATATCAATCATGGAACAGGGTGGTAGCCATCCTTTAGTAAGAATCCTCAACATTCTTAAGTTCGAAAGCACCACCTTATAGCAGTATGTCCCTCATTTTTTGTGACAAAAATCTTCTTCTGTTTATCCTCATTTTCCATGAATATCTGATTATACCTAGAGAATCCATCTGGAAATGAATACATGGCTGACAGGGCTGAACTATTCACTAACACATCTATGTGTGGTATAGGGAAATCATATTTCGGGCATGCTTTTATTGACATACCCTTCCGTCCTTCGGTATTGGCATGATGTTGGCTAATCATTCTTGATATATTACAACTTCTAAAAATCCCACCTCTACTGATTTCTACACTTATTTCTTTATCTTTTTCGACTATTCTGGTCTCATTCTATAGAGTTTCGGCTTTACGGGTCTCATATTGCCAGACAAGTAAGTAAAAACCTCATCTAATTAATTTTAGAAACAAATTCACAATAAAATAGATCGGGTACATAGTGTTCTTCATAATCTATTTCTTTGGTTGCCTTGGAGTCCTCCCGGAGTTCTTTTATTTTCAGTTCTTCTAACATGAGCAACTCTTCTTCCTACTATACTTCTGGCTTATTTTTCGATTTTAGCTCTGTAAACTTCTTTTCACTTCTCATTCAATCATCAAACTCCATTTCTAATCCACTACATCTGTGAGGATCTTAAAGCTTGGCATGGTGACGCCATTGACCACGTTGGTTCTAGAGCCCTTTGACATTTGGCCTTCACAAAACTATCATTCAACCATATTTTCAGTTCTTCCAACATGAGCAACTCTTCTTCCCACTCTACTGCTGGCTTATTTTTCGATTCTAGCTTTGTAAATTTCTTTTCCCTTCTCCTTCAATCATCAAACTCCATATCTAATCCACTACATCTGTGAAGATCTCAAAGCTTGGCATGGTGACGCCATTGACCTCGTAGGTTCTAGAGCCCTTTGACATTTGGCCTTCACAAAACTATCATACAACATATTCCATTCTTCCTGGCATTTTAGCTTCTCTTTATCATTGAAATGATATCTAAGCCCTTTCTTAGTGGTCTGTCCCATGATGTCTGACATCGTACTCTTTCCTTGTCCTTGTGCTCCCAACCCTAGTATCACAATTCATCTTCTTATAATCTTGGCTATTCTGGGATCTTCCCATTTCTTAAAGTTGGTTGCAACTTGAAATCATGTAAATGGTTGGACTTCCAAGGTGGCTATGACATTACTTGTCTCAGCCTAAATAGTGATAATCTCCCATCCGTACTGGAACTTGATCATTTGATGCAACGTCGATGGGGCCTCCTAAGCTTGTGAAACCACGGCCTTCCCAAAATCATTGAGAGGTGGTTGAGATATTTAACACATCGAACTCCACTTCATCCTCAATCGGGCCTACTTTACTTAACCACGTCGGTGAAATGCCTTCTACTCCTCATATACTATTATCGTAAACATCGATCGTCATGTCAGAAGAATGAGCTCTTCGGATCGGATACCCAAACTTGGCAATATATTTAACCAGTAACATTATAGAATAACCATCATGCACCATTATATACAATGTCTTTTTAACCCTTTACTTCGGTCTTGATTAACAGTGGACGGTTGTGATTTTGCCCTTTCATTGGGAGCTCCTATTTAGAAAAAGTGATAGTTGGCTTATTCCCCTCATAAATAGATCTGATGACGTTTGTTGGCTCCGTGCCTATAGTACCATAATATTTTCAAGGGCCTCAACCATGGTCCCCATGTGTTCTTGAGTGGAGCACAAAAGCCTCATATGCTAATCTGTACTTGAGCATTCTTTAACTATTGAAACACTGCATTATCTTCTCATTCTACTACTATTTTTGCCTTCTCAGCGATGTTGTCATAGAATCGTCCACTTCTGGTCATTTCTTTCACTTCTTCTTCATCACTACTGAAGAAATGCTCCCAAAGGCATATGATTCTCTAACATCACTACCACAACTGTCCTATACTCCCATGACATGGGCTTTCTGGTCAAATAACTATAAACCATATTATTTGGGTAGGCCATAGTTGATCATATATGTAGGTGGTGGTACGACGTGGTGATTTAGTATAGGGTTTTGGGTTATATTAGGTTGGTTTTTTCTAGGTTAGGAATTTTACGAGTGTCTATTAGGTCTTGGATTTCATGTCCAAGTCAGATACAATTATCGGTATTGTGCCTCTTCTGTTGGTGAAAGTGACAAAATTGATCTAGGTATGGCAAAGGGTGGGGTTCAGTAGTGGTTCAGGTTTATAGAGGTGTTAGCAAACCTTACCTCTTTAGTTTCTCAATCACTCTTGACAAAGGTTTGCTAAGGTTGGAAAACCACATATTCTTTATAGCTGTAATTTCATCTGGAATGGTATTAGTGCCAAAAGGTTCTCTCATAGTCTTTTTATTGTTATAGTACTTACTATTCTTCGCTTCCTCCTCTTCTATATCATAAAAGTTTCCTTCAATTATAGAAAACCAGAGATCATAAAAGTCATCCTCCTCGGCTCGTTATAAATTGAAGGCTTGGTACCTTTGTAATCATCTTGATTTGGTCATTTTTGAAGGATGTGTCTACATCTTCAAGAGTTGCTTCTCTAGTGGTCAACATACTCTTTAAAGTATTTTTCTTGATTTTACTTAGTGTTCTCCAAGTGATGAGTGATACGGCAATCTCTATGTCTGTGACGTATTGATTCAAAACAATCATCCTTTATTTTCTTCTCAATGGCATGATACCATACCACGGGCACTCTCTCTAATGACATCTCGAATATCTTCTGTACTTGACTTTAGGAAAGTTCAGTTGCACTCATCAAAGACACATACTGACGGAGAACTGCCTTCAGGTCTCTGTTTCCATTAAACTTTACAATTTCGGGCATTTAAATTGAGTGGGCAGTTATTCCTTGAAGGCCATAGCATTATAATCCAACAAATCCTCATGCCTCCCTTTCATCTTTTGGGTCACCGCCTTCATCTTCTCTTTTAGCTTTTGTAGTTTAGGGTCGGCCTTCCTTTTGGCCGTTCTTCTAGCAGCATAGTCCACCATATCTTCATCATCTATGGCACAAACTTCCTCCCCTATGCTCATTCCTATTTTTGCTAAACTCGACCCCCATCGTTTGAGGTGCTGGTTGAATTATCATCAGGTCAGCTGCTCTACCATTTTATTCACAGTGGTTTCCAACTGATGTACACTGGAAACGTCGTTGTTGGCCATTTCTACGATGCTTGATTTCTTAATTAGGCTTCTATTATCCCTAACCCAACGCTCCACTATGATTGCTGCAACCACAAGAGTGCAACGACTCAGGTTATTTTAGCATTTTTGTGTAAATTTTATTTTCACTTGTGTAGCCGCGTCGCACGCGAGGTTTACTTTTAGTGAAATGAGAACTTTTCATGATATTTAATTATTATATTAAGTAAAGCTTGAGGGGTTAATATGAATTTATTAGATTGGAATAAATAAATAATTATAAATTTATATTAAGAAAAGTTGGAGGGATAATTTGAATTTGTTATATTAACAAATATTAATCTAGATGTATCTTTTCAATTTAAACCACATTACACATATTTAATTAATAAAAAAATAAATAAATAAAAGAACAAAGCTTTGATATTTTTTTTAAGAGCACACATGTTCATTTTACACAAATACACGTGTAAAAACCATACCCATACATTACATTAAACACACATGTGCTGCACTTGAGACACACACACACATCCAATATAAGGGCACACACTCAATCACACTGGAAAAAAGAAAATAGAAAGAAAAGGATAGAGAAGTTGAGGGCAGTAAAGACCGATTAAGGAACAGAGGAGATGAGAGAGACAGCAGCTGGCCGAGGGAAAAAAAGAAGGAAAAACAGAGAGAGAAAAGCAACGGATCTTTGATTTCATTATGGATAAAAAAAAAAGGTAAGTATACTATGTTCATAATTATCTTGAATTTAATTAATTTTGGCAAATGGGTTTGAAGGGAAATTCGAAAATTGGGTGAGACAGTAAGTTAGAACCGTGTAAATTGTAAATTAGATTTGGCCTCTAATGTGATAATGGAAGAATCGGCAGTGACAACCAATTGAGGGAAAATATTGATTACAGAATGAAATTGAGATTAGGTATGTTAGGTGTACTGTAGGTAGTGTAGATTATAAAATCTTGGAAATAAATATATGAATGTGTGAATATAGCAATAACAATGGTAATTGTGGTAATGATAAATAATGAAAGAATTTGGGTAAAAGATTATGAGGAAATAATTTTGTTGATGATGAGTTGCATGTATTAAAAAGTATAAATGGATGGCTTAGTGCAGTTGGTATTTTCAGTAGTCTGAGGTCAAAATTTTAGCTTGTATTTGATGCATGACAAGGTGTTAAAAAGTGGTGTGGGTAAGATTAGTATGGTGGAATGATAAAGATGTACAAAGTAGTGAAAAATGAAAGAAAAAAAATTATAAAAAAATAAAAATAAAAATAAATAAAAGGATAATAAATGTGTACGTGCTTGAGAGTAAAACCATTATTTTGCAAATTGTTGTCTTATGGTTAAAATCTTAGTTAGTAATCCGCATTTAATTACTCAATTGATTTAGTAAACCTATTAACCTTAGAGTATCTGTATCTTCTTCAACAAATTGAATTTAGAGTTATATATTCGTTTTAGTTAAGTATTTGAGTTCTGATTTGGTTAAGCCTTTGTGTCATCTGTATAATCATTTAGTAAAACATTGAGTTCTGTTTATGTTTCTGGTTAGGGTCCTTGTGTGACTAACTTGATTTTTACGCATGGGAATTTAAGTAGTTGGTTACTGAAGTGTTGAAGTGGTTGTGTTTTACATTAGTGTCCAGCATAATGTTTCTAGTGCTGAATCTGTCATTCTACAGCTGCTGCAAAACGATGCAGAATTTACAGTTTTAGGATATTAGGAATGATTTTGATAGCTAATAAAGAAAAGGTTACCCAATTAATGAGAGTTATACAGAAGTTCTGATCTCCATGTTTTTTCTCTAAGAATAAGAATGTTTAACCACACACTAGTAATTCAGAAATAAAAAAAATGGTGTGGTTGTGAATAATTACTGAGTAATAAAATGAATGGATAAGCTGGGATATGTGGTGTGTGTGTGTGTGTGTATATCTATATGTGAGTATAGATTATTTGTTAGATTATTTAATGAGCTGTAGGAGCAGTTTGCAGCTGTTGCTTTCATAGCACTAAAGCTTAGTAAGTTTAATTATGATATATGATATCATGAACATAAGGTACATTAGATTGCATATGCTAATGATAATGTGATAATTTATTATATGAGTAAACTTATTTACCTACATATGTAGTATAGTAAGGTAAAAATTAGTTTATAGAATATAAGACAATTAAAGATGGAAATAGGGAAATATAGGATTTACATGACACTAATTTATAGGTATGCATGAGCATAAGCATTTACATATATGACATCGTATAGATAGGTATAAGTGGAAACATAAGAAATGTGTGCATTTGTGTGTTAATGATTTACAGAAGTCGAGTAAAAAGCCAAGAATGTTTTTTTTTGAAATTCAAAGTGTTTTAAAGAAAGGTTTTGATGCTTTCGGAAGAAATGTTTTCAAAAAACGTTAAATACATTTTTGAGATTTTATGCATGGTTTATATTTTTCAGGACATGAGATAAAACCTTACCCTAGTATGTAACTTGAGATACTGTTGGAATTGACGGATTCAGAGAACATGTGCATATGCAGGGCTAGGATGGCGGCTTAGGATCGTGTACCTGGTCCCTAGTATAGACCTTGGGGGTAGCATTGATCCAACCCCAGTTCTAGTGGTGGTTACGTTGCAGTTGAGCTGTTGTCCTGGACATGACTACGCCCAGTTGAGTTGTTGTCCTGGGTGTAGGGCCCTACATTGCAGTTGAGCTGTTGTCCTGGACGTAGGGCACCACCAGCCTCAGAGATGCCGCAGTTGATTTATTGTCCTGGGCATCGAGTACCATCAGTTTTCAGTTTTCATATTTTCAGTACACAGTTTTCAGATCATCAGTATATAATTTTTCAAAAGTCAGCTTTTAGTAAATAGTTTTCAGAAAAGAGATTTAGAGACAGTTTCCTCCAGAAATTAGAGATTTAAAGGATATTTTCAGTAAGTCTAGTTTTATAAAGAGATTTTCAGAAAGAGTTTCAGAGAAACAGTTTTCCAGAAAAAGTTTTCAAGAAGTATTTTCTAAATTATATTATTATTAAAGCTGAAAATAGTTCATAAGTTATGCTTACAAATCATACATCCTAATGGTCATCTGAGATGTACAGAACTGTTATTAATGCATGGTAGCATGATTACATCTGCATGGATAAATGACCGATGTTCAGATGTATTGTATGCTTTCATGGAATGAATATTTTATTAGACACTAATGCATGCTGACATGATTCGATCTACATGTATATATAGTTGATAACAGTATGTGAATAGATATAATACTTTATGATTTCGATTTGATGATATTTCAATAAAATAAAAAGAAGATAAATATAATAGATGTCCAACTGGGTTAATAAAGAGTAAGTAGGTAAGTTTTAAGATATCAGAGTAGCGTAGTGAAAACATAATGAAACTTGACTTAGTAAAGAATATAGAAGTTTGCTGATTATATTATAAATCTTAAAATATGAACAGTTTACAGTGAGTGCATAATTAACTAACAGAAAAGACTAGCAGTAAATAGTGTATATGTAAATATGAATAAAAAGATATTTAGTTATTCCAGACTTCGTATGTGTTTGCATGTCAGATAGACAACTCAGGATAATATAGAAACGAGATTCAGACTTTGCGTGTGCTTGACGCTCAAGGAATGAGCATAGTTATTTACTGAGTCTTATGACTCACTATTCTACAGTTTTTGAGTTTTGCAAGTTGGTGACCTGATCGGTCAACCACAGACGCTGGAGCTCGAAAAGCCGGATAGCAGTGCTGCAGTTGGCCAGTCACCAGGTCTTAGGGGATTTAAGTATAGTTGTATAGAGTTTGAGTTTTATAAGTTGCATAGAACTGAGTTGTATAAGTTTAGTTATAAAAGTTTTTATTTATACGCATTTTCGGGCACAGAGCCCAATTGTATTATGTCTTGAGTTTATTGGTTTGGTGTATATTATTAGTGTTGGGCCATTTAGGTTGTATTGTGGAGCTGGACTTGATCCAGGTTGCTCGATTTTAGCAGAGGTCATGCCAAAATTTTGTCAGAGTCAGAGGCTTATGGAGGTAGAATTAGCCTGTCTCCTGCCGGTAGCATCCTGACTTAGGCGGGATGTTACAAAGGGGTTAGCATGATACATGATATGTATGTATCTATGAGATTCATAGAATGAAATGTTTTTTTACATGATATCATACATCCTTCCAATCATATCTCTCATCCACATGTGGTAAGTCTAATATCTTCCCTAGGTTTGGCTTAGCTCCTGCACCAAATGAGGGGTACATGAGCTCGTTCTCTCTTATGTTAAAAGATGAACGTTGGCTACCTCAGTTCTTTTCCATCATTAGAGGACCAATGCCACCCATTTACAATATGACTAAGCCTAATATGGGAATCGTTCCATTATCCTAAAGCGATGATTTGGACCCTTGGTAATCATAGTTTTTTAGGTTAAGCTCGAAAGCATTTAATTATGCTCAAATGGGCATAAAACTAGGCGTGCCATTTTCTTGGATGAAAGCCGAGTATGGGCATCAGACTCGTACTTTTGACACATTTGGGATCATAATTAATCGTTTTAAGTCCAAGAGGGTTTGAATACAAGGTGGTTCATTAAAATTTCAAAGCACTCAACCCAAGGGCCCAGCAAGTTTTTTGTTTCATGGTAAGAGGGTTGGATTACCTCAAAAGGTTAGGGCCCATACACAAGCATTAGATAGGCTCATTCATGTGGAAATGATTATGGGCTTCCATGTGGGCTTAATTGGGTAAGGCTTAGGCTCTTTTTAGTGAAAGGTTATCTACAACTAGGTCTCCTTACTCAAGAGTTCAAACGACCAATGAACATAGCTTTTTTATACCTCAAGGGTACGTGCCAATAAGTGATGGGTATCATCTTGTAGCGATCCACCGCCTTGAGTGAAAGTGATTTTTCAATTAGTGATGCCATCGGGCCTTAGTGGGTATGAAAAATAATAAAGACGTGATTAACCTCAATCTCACCATATATATTATAATATATTTTTTTCGAGGCCGATTCTCTAACCCCAATGGAGTCATCATCTGTAGGAGCGAAGCATGATTTCTCTCTATGCCTATAATATCAGCAATCACAACTCTTAGAGAGTATAATTAGCCCACGGGGAACTAATCGAAGAATTAAGGATTCACCACCTAGTGTAAGACATTGTGAATGATTTAAGGCCGCACTACACCCCTTTCAAGGTCGACCTTAAACCCGTTTGGGTTTGAAATGGTCTATTACTTATGCGAGTATAGTATCAAGGTTTGAAGAGAGATATCACCATATCTTTTAACATAAAAAAACACAATGTAATTGTAAAGCACACAAAAAACATAAACATAAAAATAAGAACGAATAATCAAAACCATATCCAGTGAACAGTACCACAATAATAAATTAAAAATGAAAACCATGTTTGGTTGGATTTGTATTTTATAGTGTATGTATGGCTTGATTTACTAAAAATCTGGCTGGATGTGCAATGTAATCCAGAATCACAGAATCATAATAATGTAAAGATTAAAGCAAAAAATAAATAGGAGAACTCATGCAAAGTAATATAAAAACAACAAAAAGACAAGTAAGCCAAAATAAATAAAATGGTTATCCATTCATTGGTACATGGAGTTGTATCCTAAATACAGATCGCACTAACGTCCATTCAGATTTGGGTATGGAATTTACATATAGGTTTTAACCTATATACCATAGGATATCATGTTAGCGGATGTAGTCATATATACGATTGGATTTAATTTATGACTTATGTATGTCCGGTCGAAAATACTTTGTCAAAACAGTAAATGCAAAATTAAGTGATAAGGGCCCTCAGGTCTTACTTAGGTGTATATGGACTCCAAGAACACGTTTGAGCTTTTTTCTTACTAGAGAGATTTAAAGTGTAAGTTCGTGATTTTCTGTTATGTGTGTTTTTTTTCCTTAGTTCATAGCAGAAGATCGGTTAAAATTCTCAAAATTCAGATACATAATAGCCTCTTTTGTTCATGTGAAGCTTTTCTTTTATAGTAATAGTTTCTTAGTTTAAGGAGGAAATGTTCTCCTTTAAAAAGGGAAGATGATAATCATGAAATGTGATAATAAGTAAAAAGATAATTGGAAAAAAGTTTTTAAGAAAGAAAAATATGGTTTTATAGAAATTGGCTAAAAATGGAAGAGAATGAGTCATTTAGCAAAATTGGAAATGCGACGCATGTCCAACCAGATGTGGAGTGTATCCAGCCGGATGTGATGGTTATGTCCGGACGAACTTAGGGGTTTATATCCGTTCGAATGTAGATGGTTTCTTTATAGTATTTAAACCTTACAATCCATTTAAGCTTCTAGACAGTTCCCCTACAAGAGACTAATTATCGGGCCATGAAAATACATTGTCTACAATGAAGCAATGTCATGAAATTGAGTAAGTCAGTGTTGCAATATTCTAAGCCAAAGAGCACAATTAACACTGTGTCATGATAGCCAGTAACTCAATGTCACAATATCAGCCAATGCCGCAACATTGAGACCCCAGTATCGCGATATCAATATGCAAGACTCCAAAATTAAATATAAAACTTTGTTTTTATGATATCTATATTAAGGGAATATGTAACATCCTACCAGAGGCATGATATTATCAGCAAGCAACAGGTTACCCCATCACTCTCAGTCAAAAACTATAGACATATCATCATATGTATACATACAGAAACCATAATAGATCCATTATGTCCGATTCATGAATACGAGCAATAGATTTTGCCATAATATTTCTTATTTATGGTTGCATGCTTGCATCTCTTGTCTTTTATTATATATAATCGATCTAATTTATTAGATTGAAACTAAATCATGTTTATTGATATATATATATATATATATATATATAAAGACAAAAACCAATAATATATAATATAGTGCGCAATTACAATGTAGCTTGTAATTGATATTGGGAAGTGTCACTACTAGAAATATATCATCAAATTAAGTTTCTTATCAAGATTTACTTACACGGGTCTGTTAGTAAAATCCGTTGAGACCAGTACATGTCATATATCAGACTTGGTCCGATGGTTTATCCCAAAGAACCATGAGTCTCGGGAGACTAGTATAGGCATGTAGGTATTTATTTAATAAATATTGAATGACTCACTGAAGATTACCTAATAGATGGTATAAAAACGTCAATAAGAATCTTATCGGGTTGAGTAGTATAGTGATTCTTTGACTTAGATACCACTGTGGGTATATGAGTTATCCTCCACATTTAGATGACAGTCACGTCACTGATCTATTTAGATCAGACCTCTGTCTGTTCGTTGGGTGTGGACTCATGCTCATGATATCTTGTGTGTATCAAGATAGGATCTATCAGTCCTGTGTACAGGGCATAAGTAGTCATTATATGATTAGCAATATGTTAAATCCATGGTCGTGGTATACTTCAGAAGTAAATTTCGAGTGTTATTTAGAAGATTGCTAATAGATATGTCAACGGGATTGTACCTATAGAGATTTGACATTCATATCTATATCTTTGGGATAATCCGGATACCTGTGATGTAGGGATTATACGTATGCAATGACTCGATCTATATGATTTAGCGAGTTTATCTATGGTCATCATAATTTACTAGTGGGTAAATTATAGATACGAAATTTGATTTCATGACGGATATGCATGAATATAGAGAGTCTCACTAATGAAATATACTCGTAGAGTACTAGGGCAACTTTTATGAATAATAGAGATTATTTATAAATTGTTTAACCGTTAAACGAAATATACATGTGAAGGGACCTAATGATCATTTCCTAATTAATATGTATTTGTATTTAATATTTGATATTATTAAATACATATTAATTAATTGTCAAATTATGATATTTGACATATATCATAAATATATGTATTTGAGATATTTAATGTAAATATAATACATTTATTCAAGATATTTGTATTTAATTAATCTAATTGTTAAATAATTAAATCAATTAAAAACTAAATATCTTATGCATGATTAATGTTAGGAAATTGCTTGTTTTGGTTGGTTCACTTATAAAGTTAAAATTAAGATAAATGTTATGAAGTGCTATAAGTAAACCAAACCAATGGAAATGGACAAAAAAATTGAATTTCTTATATTAAGTACTTTTGTTTCATTTTCATTAAGACACAAGGCTTTTAAAATTCACTAAGTAAAAGATTGAGAGAAAAAATTGAAGAACAAAAGGAAAAAGCTTGAAAAACTTGGAGTTTTATATGTTATTTCCAACTTTCTTAAACTAAGAAATTATTTCTATGATTCTGTACTTTAACTTGTGTAGTTTAGAATTTTCTCTAATCTTAAATTATGTGAATTATTGTGTTGGAAACTTGTTTAAAGATGAATGCATGTATTTTAATAAAGATTGCATGAAATTAGTTCATTAGCACTCATTTGGTCATTTGATGGTGTTGTTGTCATTCCAGAGTTTCTTAGCCACTTATAGATGAGCTAGAATTATTCTTGAGTTATTTCATGGTGGTGAGACTTGTTTGGTGTGTTAGGATTGAATTAAAGATTGAATTTTATTAATATGGTGTAATTTGTCAATTTATGGAAATTGTAAATTAGGGTTTATAACCCTTTCCAAATTTGGGACTTTTCACATATATGATGTAATTTGATGTATATATGATGTATATTAAACTTGGGATTGATTGGATTTGATCTTGATTTGTTTTGAACAAGAAATAACTAAAATACAAAACTTGGAAAATTTTGGGGGTTCTCTGCAATTTGGAAAAAATTTGGATTTTGTGTTGCAATTTGTATTTTCATGTATTAGACATGTATAAATCATTTTGGGATTGATTTGGAATCACTTTAATATATATTTGACGATTTGAGAAACAAAATGATCAAAATGTAAAGTTTATGGGTACACGGTAATTAATGATAAATCTGATTTGTCAGATAAAAATTCAGTTTTTATTTATTGAGTAATTAGAATAAATTGTTTATTTTAATTTGCCAAGAAAAATATTTATCGAAAATTATTTCGGAGTGAAAATACGTGAAAATGGCTAAAAACGGCGTTACTGAGTAACGGCTGCCCAAACAGTGTATTTGTCACTGTTCAGGTAGTCCACGAACTGTCCAAATATTTTTGGGGCTGACCTGGGCAATCTCCATGTGCATCGGTATGTCGGTTCAACCGAAAACATATTTTATGCTATTTTACGGAAAGATATTTTCGTAAAAGTTTTGCGATGTTTCTATATTATTTATGTCATTATATGATATCGAATAAATATATTTAGGTGAAATATGAATGAATTATCAATATTTGATATTGAATAATTTATTCGTAAGTTTAAAAATTTTAAACTACGATTTCACCCGAACCTCGCTCATTCCGCTGCGCTGCCCTGATAAAACCCCAACAAAATGGTATCAGAGAGAGTCTGATTCTTTACCACAGATATGATTAGCCTTTAAATTTGATATTTAATCCAACCTTTACTTTTTACATTAATTTATTTATTTAATTTGACTAAATAATGTGAATTACATCTTTTAGGAATATCCATGTTAAATAAGGTTGTATAAAGTGACTAGTATTAGGAATACTTGTTTTTTCGTCCGCCTTGTCAATACTGATGTAAATTTTTTCATGATGCTTTGGTTGTAACGTGCCAAAGCTGTGCAGTTATGATTAAAGGTTTTTTATTTGTCACTGATAGAACTTATTGTTGGGTTTCTAGGTTTATTCCCAAGATCAAAATAAGTATAGAAATGTGAATGAATAACAAAGAAGAGTGGCAGAAACACACTTACAATGATCGGATTTGAGATGTGTTGAGAAGCAAAATGAACTCCAAGAACTCTTTGCTTTGTTCGGCCAAGATGATTCCTCCAAGGTCCAAGTGTTGTGTGAATTCCAAGCTCTCAAGTTGGTTTCCCTAACACCTTGTATGATTCCTTTGATGAGTGCTAGCTCTTTGAAATTTTGCAACAAAATTTCTACACTTTCTTCTTCAAGATTCGGCCAAGAGAAGAACAAGTGATGGAGAGAAAATTGCTTTGTATTTTCGACAATGGGAGAGAGAAATTGAATTGTGTAAATGATTTCAAAAATCAAATATTTGATATTGTGGTGACGCAGGAAACCTGGGCGACGCATGCTGTTCCGGGCTCGCGGCCCGGTTGGGAGTACGGAGTAGCCACGGGGGACTAAACCGGAGAATGATGGAGTCGCCACCCGGTGTGAACCGGGAAATTGAGATTTAAGGCCGCACTCACCCCTCACAAGGGAAGACCTCAAACCGTTGGGTTCGAAATGGTCCCTTACTTATGTCACTTGTAATGAAAGGATTTGTGTAATAATTTAATCGAGCCTAAATAACACTTATTTCCAAGAGTGCACCATAATCCTAAGTTCACATGCATGAAGATAAAGTCATTTTCAATAGCAAACATATTACATCATAAGAATTCAATATTCATGCAAACATAAACGCAAGACAACCATAGCAATATTGGCACGCAATATAAAGGAAATCAAAATAACGGCGAACATATAATGTTATAAGTGCATTATAAAAGCATATGAAATAAGATCAAAATAATCACATAATAAACGGAGTCAAAACAAGCTCATGACATGAAAGGATAAAAGATGCAAATTTAAATACGCGAAAGAGGAACAATTAAAGATACATCTGTATATTAAAGATAAACGTGTCATGATGTAATGCCAAAGAATGTGGCTAACATGAGTGAAAGGAAGGAATACCAAGAAGAAGAGAAATGCAATGTGTGCCTATACTCATATAACTACTACAAATTTTCAATTAAGCATGTTATATGTGATGCAAGATTATGCAATGAGATTTCATATGAATGAATAATATGGAAAAGAACGCACGGGAAAAATATTGCATAATAAAGAGAAATAAAATGCATGAATAAAATGATATTTTACAAAACAGCGATAAATCGCGTAATAAACAGCGCGACAGAACATCGTGGTAAGGTAGCCTTAAGGCATTTTCCCTCGAATAGAGGACCTTTAACCCACCCTAGTTAAGCCCATGCGCATGCATGCATAATAACGTGCAACAAATAAAATGCATGAATGAAATGATAATGTTCGAATGATAAATAAATAACACATAACGAAAAGTAAATAACAAAGCGCGGTGAAATATTGCGGTAAAGGTAGACCGTAGGCTTTTTATCCCTCCAAGTGGAGGACCTTTAATCCGACTTACTAGGCCCACGCGCACATAATACAATGCACACATATGAAACAAAAGTGAATACAAAGATATCCGACGCGGCGAAGCATCGTGGTAAAGGATTTTTAACCTCTTCAATTAGAGGACCCTTCACTGCACTTACTAAGCCCATGCGCTTATCTCAATGCATATATATATGAAACAAAAGTAAATACAAAGATATCGAATTTCGTATACCCGATTGAACATGTCTTACATCCAATCGAATACACATCGTCTGGTTCGGCGAAGCATCGTGGTAAAGGATTTTTAACCTCTTCAATTAGAGGACCTTTCATCGCACTTACTAAGCCCATGCGCTTATCTCAATGCATATATATGAAACAAAAAGGTAAATGTAAAAATATCAGATTTTGTATACCCGATTGAACATATCTCACATCCAATCGAATATACATTGACCGGCGCGACGAAGCATCGTGGTAAAGGATTTTAACCCCTTCAATTAGAGGACCTTTCATCACACTTACTAAGCCCATGCGCTTGATCATATCATTATGCTAACGAGTAATATGCGGAAATTAAATAATGAATAATAAACACATCAAAACAACATAAAACAAAATATGCATCGTTTGCTCAAGTGGTACGTGGAGTTGTATCCCGAGTGTAGATCATACTACCGTCCATTCGGAATCGGCTATGAAATTTATGTTCGGGTTTCCATCTTATATACCACAAGAGGCGACACATTTTTCATTTTACTCAAAGGCCACAACACACATCATACTCATAATACATGCATATTTATCTACTCAAGGGCCATAACATGCGTTTTAATATAATAATTATGCGAACAAAACTCAATAAATAATAAAAATAAAACAGAAAACAAGTGTGAAAAGTACCATCAGGTCTAACCTTTTAAGTCATCTTCGGACTTGTGTTTCACGGAGATTGGAAGGGATAAAAGCTCCTTACTCTTTCGGTTCACTAGCTTAGCGTCTTAACTCGTCATTCCACTATTTTTCTCGCTGTTTAGGCTTCGTTTTGCTACTGTTTGGGCGAGTTTTCTGCTCACTGTTTCAGGTCACTGTTTTGGCGTTTAGGTGGACTGTTTTGAGTTTTTTTAAAGGCTTTAAGTGCAGTTTTTTTTGTGATATCTTAAGGATTAAAAATGTAGTTTTTTTATGCAGTTTTTTGTGTTTTAGGGGCTGTTTTAGGGTGATTTTGTTGCTGTTTGAGCGTGTAAAATAGTGCAGTTTTTTTTTGTGTTCACTGTAGTGCGTTTTTTGTTGTAATTTTCGGTGATGGATGGCTGCTGTATAGGGCTGGATTCGGTGGCTTTAGGAGGGTATAAAGGCTTGTTATTTTTGGCTATGGAGGGGTTGAGGAGGGTGATGTGTTCGGCTATGGAGTGGAGAAGATTAAAAGAATATTTTTTTTGTTACTTACATTGTGATTGGCGTGAATAGTATGTGTTTCTAGGGCTTGGGCGTGAATGTTGTTGTGTGAAGGAGAGGATGGCTTTGGCTAGGGGTTGTATATATAGAGAAGGGTTAGGGCTTCACCTTGTCTCACAAGGAAGGGATTTGGTGCATTCAATTAGGATATGATTTAGTGCTAGGTAAGGAAAGCAATGGATTTGATTGGGGGACATGTCTTGGCTAGATTAGGAATACAATATATTTGATTGGTTAGGATTAGGCATTTAATTTGTTAAATTAGGAAGTCAATATTTTTAATTTGTTATGATTGATTTTAATTAGGTATATCATCTTTTTAATTTAGGTATATAACATATTTGATTTGTTTAAATTAGGCATGATTTTATTTTATGTTTTATTTAATTCGGTAAATGATTTAATTATTATTTAATTTAATTACATTAATAATTAATATTTAACATAATATTTGATTTAATTTGGGTGTGCATTAGGGTGAATGGGCGTGTGGGCCTTGATGTGGGTGTGTGGGCCTTTGGTTGGTGGGTTTAGTTTATGTGGGCTAGGTGTGTGGACTTGCAGGGGTTTTAGGTCAAGGTCAAGGAGCTTGCGGGGATTTTTGGGCCGAGATTAGGTGATTGTGAGTGTTTTGGGCCGAGAATAATTTTTAAAACAGAAATCAAACGAGTTACTCGAAGCTAAACTAGTGAACTTAATCCGTCAATGAGTCAATTCTTGACTCTTCCCTTCCGATGTCCGTTTCCCGCGGCTTTCGCAACTTAAAAGGTAGTGCCTCCAACTGAGACTCATCATCGGGTTTCACATGTAAAAATGCAATGCCTACATTCGCCCCCATTTTGATGGGACTTGTGCAGTGTGTGACAGTGACAATCCTATCAAAGTTTATGGAATGCATTTTTACTTACCTGGCTCGCCAGCTGCTACTTGACTTACCATGTGCTGAGTTGAGTTTGTTGTAAGGTGGTCCATTCTCGAACCAAGTTGATGAGAGGTGGTCCATTCTCGAACCGTTATTGTGGTGTGGTCCATTCCCGAACCGTACTCCATTCTCGGAGTGTCATTCTTGACTTGTTCATTCCCGAACCATTACTGTGATGCAGTCCATTTCCGAACCTTTCTCCATTCTCGGATTACCATTCTCGGTTTGTTCATTCTCGAACTCTATTCCATTCTCGGATTACCATTCTCGGCTTGTTCATTCTCGAACTCTGTTCCATTCTCGGATTACCATCCTCGGCTTGTTCACTCTCGAACCTTGCTCCATTCTCGGATCACCATTCTCGGCTAGTTCCTTACTCCATTCTTGGATTACCATTCTCGACTTGTTCATTCTCGAACTCTACTTCATTCTTGGATTACCATTCTCGGCTTGTTCATTCTCGAACCTTGCTCCATTCTTGGATTACCATTCTCGGCTTATTCATTCTCGAACTCTGCTCCATTCTCGGATTACCATTCTCGGCTTGTTCATTCTCGAACTGATTTTCCATTCTTAGAGTGCCAATCCCGGCTTGTTCATTCCCGAACTGTGTTTCCATTCTTGGAGTGCCACTCACGGCTTGTTCATTCCCGAACTGTGTTTCCATTCTTGGAGTGCCACTCACGGCTCGTTCATTCCCGAACTGTGTTTCCATTCTTGGAGTGCCATTCCCGGCTCGTTCATTCCCGAACTGTGTTTCCATTCTTGGAGTGCCATTCCCGGCTTGTTCATTCCCGAACAGTGTTTCCATTCTTGGAGTGCCATTCCTGGCTTGTTCATTCTTGAACTGATTTTCCATTCTTGGAGTGCCATTCCGGCAAGACTGCTACTGATGCTAATGTGGGCTTCGCCCCCAGAGTGCCATACCTAGCAAGATCGATTCTGATGATGATGCGGGCCTCGCCCCCAGAGTAATGCTGATGTGGGCCTCACCCCCAGAATGCCATACCCAAAACTCAAATGGGCTTCAACCTTGGGATTATTACCCGAATCCGATACTGTGCTTTTCACCATTTCTGACGGGCTTGTCTTTGCCGCTTTCTCTTTTCTTCTTCAAAGCCTGTGAACACAAAACAAAACAAACACAAAGAATGCAAAATGTGTTACGTGTATGCATGCATGAATGTTCCTATCCCATCGGGTTAGGTCTTCTGCCAATTCTTTTGGTGACTGCTCAGTCTTCTTTTACTTAGGCAAGCCACTGTTTCAATCTGCCTACGTTGATCGACTCGGTGAACTAATTCCTTTCCAAGCCTGATATTTTCACTGTCCCCATTTCCCAATTTCTGAATGGCTATCTTATCTTTTCTGCTTGTTTATTCCGAGGATTCCCCGTGTTCTAAACATCATTGAATTTCATAGTACCAAGGTTGAATGCTTTTGTCAATATACTCATGTTGCAGGAAGAGGCTTAGGCAAGTAAACGAAATGAACGTCTTTATTATCGTTGAGAAAAAAAGGTTCGAATAAGTAAACAAAATCAACGTCTTTATTTAAAAATACTGGATCAAGTATACTAGGAGGAACAGCTCCATCATCCGCAGCACTGCCTTCTTCCTTGGCCTATGGTTCTTCACTGTCATCCATGTAAGAAGCTTGGTGGTTGAGGGTTTGGAGGACAAAAGTTTCGGGCAATCCAGAGTTGATCATGTAGGTGGGTGGTGGAATGGAGTGGTAGTTTGGTAGCGGGTTTCTGTGTGTGTTGGGTTGTTCTTTTTCTGGATCGGGTATTTTATGGGAGTCTATGAAATCTTGAATTTCATGCCTAAGGCGGGTGCAGTTGTTGGTGTCATGGCCATGTAGCTGGTGGAAGTGACAATAAAGGTTCACATTTACGTGTGGCGGTGCGGGTTGTGGAAGTGGTTTGCCTTCTAAGGGTTTCAAGAGTCCTTGTCCCTGCAACTTTTCAAATACCTTTGACAAAGGTCTACCAAGGTTGGAGAATTGCTTGTTTCTGATGGCAGTGACCTCGGCACTAGGGGGTTTGGCCTCAAAAGGCCCCCCAAAAGTTCTTCTATTCTGGCCATAAAACTTTCTGTTTTCAGCCTCCTCTTCTTCAATATCCATAACTGTCTCCCTCAATTGTCGGAAATCCGTAATCACCGAAGTCATCCTCCGCAGCTTACCATAAATGGAGGGCTTAGTACCCTTGATGATCATTTTGATCTGGTCTTTCTCTGAAGGCCGAGTCTGCATTTTCAAAAGTTGACCTCTCCAGCGGTCTACATACTCCTTGAAGTTCTCCTCCGGCTTCTGCTTAGTGTTCTCCAAATCTTGGAGTGATAAATCAATCTCCAAGTCTGTAACATACTTTTTTAGAAATGCATCTGCCAATTCCTTCCAATCTTTGACCTTATTCTCAAGGTTGTGATACCACACTACGGGTGCCCCCTCAAGTGACATTCCGAACATTTTCTGCACTTGACGCTTCGATAATCCCACTGCACTCATAACTGCAACGTACTGGCGGAGATGGACCCTCGGATCCACACTCCCATTGAACTTGGCCAAATCCGGCATCTTGAACTGAGCAGGCAGCTGTTCCTCATAAGTCATCACTTCATAATCCAGTAACTCTTCGTCCTTACCCTTCATCTTGAGGGTAACAGACTCTACCTGGTCACGGAGTTTCTGCAATTCTGCCTGAGACCCAACTGTTCTTCCAGTGGCATAATCAGCCATATCATCATCAAAAGCGGGGATGTCATCCCCCAACCTATTTGGAGGCTCCTCACGTCTTACATTCTCAGAGTTTCCCCCAGCACGGGGCACAGCGATATTTGCCATAGCAGTAGTCAAGGCTTGCATCTGTTCAGTAAATTTGGCGAGACTGTTCTCAAACTGATCCATACGGGATACCTCATTATCGGATGTACTCATATCTGTTATCGGCCTTTTACTGAGTCTTCTCTCTTCCCTAACCCAACAGGAATCTATGATGTCTTTTTGAGACATAGAGGGTGTTAACATGATGTATGTATGTACGAGGTGCATAAGATGCATGTAACATATAAGACATATTAACAAATCGGCCCATTATCATTTTAGAAGTTTTTGGGCTAAATGTCATAGGAGTGAACTCGTCCCAGTTTAAATGGCCCAACGAGTTCGCATCTCATGGCAAGGAGCCCAACTACATCCAAATGGTAATGTTCCAAACACAAGCACAAAATGGCCCATCAACATTTAGAGGCCTTGGCCCAATCGTCATAAGATACGTTCTTTTCCTAGTTTAAATGGCCCAACAAGCCCATATCCCATGACAAATGGTCCAAATGGATCCAAACGACGATGTTCCCAAACACAAGCATAGAGATAATTCAAGCATAAAACAGTAAATTCTACAAGGTGGCCCATCAACATTTCAGAAGCTTTGGGCCTAATGGTCATAGGATACGAACTCGCCCCAGTTTAAATGGCCCAGCAAGTTCGCATTTCTTACAAGAAGTCCAACTGCATCTAAATGAGGATGGTTCACAAGCACATGCTCAAAGAAATAATTTTTACTTTAGCCATACAAACCCGGTCTATGGGTGGGTTCGTGAGAGTATAGACAAAGACTCTTCCTGGCGAAGGATTGCTCACAACTAGGTCTCCCCACTCAAAGGTTCGAGCAACCAAGTGAGCGCACCTTTTTTATACCTTAAAAGTACGTGCCAACAAGTCATGGTGTGTGACTAACTGTCAAATGGATTTCTTGTTGCAGATTCCCCAGAGGGAGGGTGGAGCGAACTCTCTTAAATACCCAAGCCTCTTAGGCTCTTATTTCTTGGTGACAGGAATAAGCAACAAGCCCTCCAAATTAGTCTGTCAGAACAGGCCAAGGGTAGTGACTATTTAGGTGCCTCCACAGCTTTTCCTCGAAAGGTAGTGATTGAAGGAAGACACCAAACCATTACCTAGCCTTAAAATGTCTTTGATCAAACCATATTTTACCCACTATAGACATGGTCAATTAAAACACAAATCCAAACCTTACAAAACAATATTTCGGGGCCGATTCTCTATCCCCAGTGGAGTCGCCAGACTGTGGTGACACAGGAAACCTGGGCGACGCATGTTGTTCCGGGCTCGCGGCCCGGTTGGGAGTACGGAGTAGCCACGGGGGACTAAACCGGAGAATGATGGAGTCGCCACCCGGTGTGAACCGGGAAAATGAGATTTAAGGCCGCACTCACCCATCGCAAGGGAAGTCCTCAAACCGTTGGGTTCGGAATGGTCCCTTACTTATGTCACTTGTAATGAAAGGATTTGTGTAATAATTTAATCGAGCCTAAATAACACTTATTTCCAAGAGTGCACCATAATCCTAAGTTCACATGCATGAAGATAAAGTCTTTTTCAATAGCAAACATATTACATCATAATAATTCAATATTCATGCAAACATAAACGCAAGACAACCATAGCAATATTGGTATGCAATATAAAGGAAATCAAAATAACGGCGAACATATCATGTTATAAGCGCATTATAAAAGCATATGAAATAAGATCAAAATAACCACATTATAAACGGAGTCAAAACAAGCGCATGACATAAAGGGATAAAAGATGCAAATTCAAATACGCGAAAGAGGAACAATTAAAGATACATGCGTATATTAAAGATAAACGTGCCATGATGTAATGCCAAAGAATGTGGCTAACATGAGTGAAAGGAAGGAATACCAAGAAGAAGAGAAATGCAATGTGTGCCTATACTCATATAACTACTACAAATTTTCAATTAAGCATGTTATATGTGATGCAAGATTATGCAATGAGATGTCATATGAATGAATAATATGGAAAAGAAAGCACGGAAAAAACATTGCATAATGAAGAGAAATAAAATGCATGAATAAAATGATATTTTACAAAATAGTGATAAATCGCGTAATAAACAGCGCGACATAACATCGTGGTAAGGTAGCCTTAAGGCATTTTCCCTCGAATAGAGGACCTTTAACCCACCCTAGTTAAGCCCATGCACATGCATGCATAATAACGTGCAACAAATAAAATGCATGAATGAAATGAAAATTTTCGAATGATAAACAAATAACACATAACGAAAAGTAAATAACAAAGCGCGGCGAAGTATTGCGGTAAATGTAGACCATAGCTTTTTATGTTGAGTTTCAATCAAGTCCCAAGGATCATAAATCATGCATAAAACAAAGTTGAATACAACCAAATGAGGTGCGGAAAAGACTCACATGGATCGGTTGGATGCGGTGAAGGTGAACCAAATTCGCACTTCAAGTTGCTGCCTCCCTCCAAGCTCGGCAATGACAGTAAACTGCATCTCATTTTCGGCTTTGGGTGGTCCTCCATTGATGCTCCAAGCTTCACAAGGTGATTCCTTGCTCACAAACTCACTTCCCTATCACCTTAGGATGCCTCCAAGAGTGTGCTAGCACAAAGATCTTGCAACAAGATCATTTCTTTCTCCTTTATTGATCGGGCAAACCAGAAAAATTGATGAAGAAATCGGTCCAAGACCGAGAGAGAAGAAGGAGAAGTTTTGGCTCCAAAATGAGCAAAACCGTGTGTTGTCCTTGGAGAGAGAGAGAGCCGAATTTTTTGGTTGGGTATTATAAAAGAAAAAATGTAATTGGTTTTATAATTTCCAAAATTATTAAACCATTTACCAATTTTCAATTTTCAAAAGTCAAAAGTACAAGTCTTTTCAACTTTATTCCCATCACCAATTTCTTTTCACATCAAGTCACTTTAATAAAGTGACAACTTGTCATGTCACATCACATCACTCAAAGTGACAAGTGATTTGACAATTGATGCGACTAACGATTTGACGCTTAATGTTACTTGCGTGCCGCGCTCGAATTCAAAATGCGAATGCGTTCGCAATCACTCTCGGGCTCGGGTTCGCTAATTCCAAATTAACGAATTTTCCGTTGCGTCGTAAATAAATGATTACGCCTAGCGAATTCACTATTCACGTCGCTAACGAATTAATTCTAAATTAATTCGTTCGCCCGAATTAAAATCTAATTTCAATTCCGCGTCGAAATCTAATTTCGTTATAATATATCGAATATATTTATTTATCGATTAATTCCAAATTAATCGTTCTCTCTCTTTAACGATATTTTATCCGAGATAAAATATCTCTGTAATTAATCACAGATTAATTTTTTCATCTCTCATCAAATTAATCCCAGATTAATTAAAGTGCGAGTCATACGTCATCGGTGAATCTTCAGGAACCGACCCATGAGATCTCCGGATATGTTGGCAGTAAATACGATCGTCGAACTGTCTGAACACGTAAGTACCTTGTACTACGTTTATACCGATTTACAAGACAAGGTTGGCTTCTAGCAAAGCGCCATGCCTACCCAATTCTCCAGAAATATTCTTACAGGAATATATAGATCTGTATCAAGCGTAGTATACAATGTATTGTGCGTATCGGCCCAGTATCGGATAGTCACGTGCTAGGGCTGGGGCTGGATAAGTGTCTGCCCCGTCCGAAACACATATCGGATGTCTGGTAACTAGTCTCTATAATCGGATATTCATGACCTGGTCATAATATCACGATTGGATGCGCATCACTTAAGAGCACTAATACCGTATCCTGCGTGACATCATCTCCATTATGACTGGAGTGATACTTCCGTATCGACATCACATCCAATACTCTACGACTCTCTGATAAACCCAGAAGTGGTGTACACAGAACCGGTCAAAGCCCCCTACCACCAAGACCAAAGTTTATCGATTATCGTAAGTATTAGCGATGCAAGTCTCAGGTTAAGACTATACACACCTACCTTGATTTCGGCCTCCCATAGACACATAGTCATAATACCAATGGGATTCCGAGGGGTCTATCCAGAGCGACGCTGTTTCCCGTACCATCGGTGAAACACGACCTCCTATCGCACTTGCATAAGTCTCCAACACTTATATATATGAGAACTACACGGTTGTGCCCTCACAACGCACACAAGTGCAATACTAGCCTATTCCGCATTATCAATGTCCAGTCTCGATAATACTACGGCTAGGGATATTTAATGATTAATCCTTCGTGGACTGATACTGTCTCATATCATCTCAATCCAGGAACTAATCATAGGGACCTCTCTTCATTTATATATCTAAGGTGATCTAATCACAAATGATGAGAGTACAATTTCCTTGTTACATAGTTAATTTGCTACAGCAACACAATGATCTGTGCAAATAGTGACGCTATGGGTCATATTATCCAACAATCTCCCACTTGGCACGTAGCGAGTCACTCAAGTGTTCCAACACTTGAACTATGTAAGGTTCGCTCAAATTACTGAGGAAAGGTTTTCATCAGCGGATTTGTTTGATTATCGTCTGACGCGATTTACACGATCATCACATCGCCACGATGTATGATCCGAACGACTCAGATGATATAGAAGTATATATCTGGATCGTCGATGAGACCTTTAATTCCTTAGCCTGTGCTGACGCCTAGTTCAGCTGCTAACAGAACTATATCTAATCTAATTAGATTTATGTTCGATCCAAATGGCTTCTTTTGCTGCCTCAGCTGCAGCATTAATCCGCATTTGTTGTTTATTCGGCAACAGTTATCTTGCATGGAAGATTTCCAGCTCACTGTCCCGTTATTCAAACTTTATAGTACCGTAGTATTTAATTGTTTGGAAACTTGCAGCGTGTGATCCCAGTCACTTCAAGTTCTCCTTCTCCATAGTTTAAGACAACATCTTTAGTTCTCTCAGATACTAATAGATGTTCTTAATCTTTAATCCAGTGACTATCACTTGGATTAACCTGATCGTGACTCCATATGCTCGAAGCGTATGATGAGACACCCTATCAAGTACATTTTAAATGTACAATTTCCCAGAGAGTGTTAACAACTCCAAATCTATCCCAGTAGATCTTTATTCCTTAAATAAAGGTTGTTACTCCCCAGAATTCTACGGAGAATTTGTATTGAAAGAATATCTATGAAAGCCAAGCTTTCACCTATTGCTTTATGGGAACTTCACTGTTAGTGCGCTCTCCCACTAACCTCCTTATATACACAAGAATTATTTCGTTTTGAGTCAAAATCATAAACCATTATGATTATTTCAAAACGACAGTTTCAAGAACCTTATGCTTGTTTCAATCCAAACATGGATCGAATAACCCGCAAACCTTGTTTGTCGGTTATACAAAATCGTCAGGATGTTATAAACATTCTCCAAAAGGTTTCCTTTTCAGGAAAGCGATTTTTGATCTGTAACTGACACATTTCATAAATGAAATATACAGTTATCTTCAAGCATCTTCAAAATGGATTTACCATGGCAACAGGTAAAAGGTTGAACCGTTATTAACACAATGTTGATAACGATACCTTTCGTCAAAAGCCCAGCTTTGTACGTTGGTATGTTGCCATCCATGTATGTCTTCCTTGAAGACGTTTAATGTACCAATAGGCACAATGCCTTGTGGTACAACAACTAGTATCCAAAATAGTTGTTATACATGAAATCCATTTCGGATTCATGGCACTTTGCCATAATAGGGAGTAGATACCTCGTATCACTTCCTCTAAACGTAGTCGAATGGTACACCTCCATAAGATTGACATCTTTATGGGGTGAGATCAGAAACCCATACCCTAGGTTGTTTTCTGACTCTATCCGATCTACTAGTTTCTTGTGTATTTGAAGATTAATGGTATAGATTCATCATAGATGAACTATTTGTGTTTCATTAAGGACTTCGTGCCTTGAACAGTGTTACTCCGATTTTCATCGAGTATCACTATCCTCCCACTGACCACTGCATATCGGTATTCCTCTCAGGAAAAACCGCATGGTGAGCAACAATTACATTGTTCTCATGTGGGATTATTAGTACTATACTTAAGGTTTCACTTAGGATAACCTATATTGGCACTTATCCAATTTTGGTCTTATAGTTTGGTATCACCCAAACATTATGCCTGTCATACCCAAATTATCAGGAATGAGAAACCTCGTTTCTTTCCTGTTCATATCCTATATGATATCTGTCAAACAGATTTATATGGAACCTTATTCTAAATAAGTTTTGCACTGTTAATACATGTCCCATTGAAGGAAATAGTAGCTCAGAGCGACTCGTGATAAACCTTATCATGTCCAACAAAATTCGGTTTTAGTTGAGACACACCGTCTAATTGACGTATCTCGGAAGGAGTCCTCATATGAAAGAATACCGTACTCTTTCATTTACGTATGAAACTTACTGCTTAAGTAATTTCCATTACGGTCTAACCGTGGCGGAATAACACTATAGCCGATCTGTTTATATACTTCGTGTCGAAAACTTCAAAAGTTTCTGATCTGTGTTCTTCAAAAGAAACACATAACCACAACGTGATGCCACATCCGTTAAGGTCACGAAATATTCATGTTCACATCTAGCCTAGCTAGATATGGGCCCACTAACTTCACCATGAATAGGGCTAACAAATCGGTGGCCCTTTCACTATTACCAAGTAAATAGTATTTTAGGTATTTAACCTAATAAACTAGATTCGTAGACCTTATTTGAATAGTCAAATCAGTCCTAGTACCCACTCTTCAAAAGTGTGGATATACGAGTCTTGTTTAATTGTGTCCCAGACAACAATGCCACAAATAAGTCTCTATTGATCAAATCAATTTGAGCTATTTATTTGTTATTTTTATATGTTTGAGATTTTATTATATTCAAAATATAAATGATGTTATTTACATCTAATGTATTTATCTCAGTATCATCTTTATATAATAAAACACTAAGTGTTCTAGATTATAAAGGTTTTATCCGCAACGGATTAAACACTGATATAGAGATAATGTCTCTAGTCAAACTAGCTACATCATAACATTTCCTAATTTAAGTACATACCCAAAGGGTAGTTCCTAAACTTAGGTATCTACGGTCGAAACAGCGACTTTCGTCCCGTTTCCGATTCGCAGAGAAATCTCGGCTTGAAGTCAGTATCCAGCTCACAGCGGATTCTGAACATCAATACATATGTGTTTTTATGTACCACACTAAGTATTTAAAATCCAATTTTAATACTAGCAGTGAACATAACTTTGACAAATAATTTTTTTTAAAGTTAGAGGATTGCCATTTCTTTAATTCCTTCGTGTCTTCCATATCCAAATGGTAGTCATTTTGGGATATGTTAATTATCTTTTCAATATTTCACAAACCTTTGGCCAAGCCTTGGGTTTCGGAATATCGAAACGATGCGCACCTTGTGCTACATGCCCAATTGCAAACTTTGACTTTTCTCCACTAGAATAGTCAATTAATTCTCCAAGAATTATTAATTGCAAATTTAATACTTTAAATCTAAAGATAGATTTATATAAGTATATTAATTAAGCACTAAAGTCATCATCACATAAATCTTTCAAAGATTTTATGCTCTACTATTTGCTTAATTATGGGTTTAGTCATAATAAGTTATTTTATCAAATAAATTAACCTATTATTTCCAAGACCATCTTGAAATTATTCCCAATTTGAAAATTAAATCATTTAAAATATTTTAATCCAAGATTCTATTTTAAATATCCAACTTTTCAATTTTATCTTGATTACAATAGTCCAACCATTTAATCAACGATTAGTGGTACTATTTATTATAATGATTATAATAGTCCAACTATATAATCAAATATAATCCAAATTAATTAACCTCAATTACATTGATTACTATAATCCAATTATAAAATCAACTGTAAACTGAAATTAATTAATTCAAATATATTGATTAATATAATCCCATTATATATAATCAACTATAATACAGTCCAACTGTTTATTAAAACAACAATTTAAATATTAGTCCAACTAACATTTAATGATATGACGAAATAATTTGTTTGAGCGCGTATGGCGAGTAATTGAACGAATGTTGCAAATTCAATACTTGCCTCCCACTATTTTTCGTCGAGCCTCTAACCCTCTGTGGAGTACTCGGGAAACCGTGTTTCCTAGTGGGCTGGGATCCTGTTAAATAACATACAACCTTGACTTTGGCCAACAAGCTGTATGCTACTTAACCAGGTAGATCTCACAGATCAATTGGATCCAATCCAATTCCCAGATCCGGTTAGGTGGACATCCAAGTCCTAAACATATTACTTATGCCAATGTATCTAATACATTTTCTAACCTTATCCTCCGAATCATCTAGGCCTTGGCTTTGGCACAACAAACCTAATGACTCCAGTTAAGCGGGACCCATTGACAAGGAAAGTTCGTAATCAATGTCTTTGGACAAGAAGTGATCTTGACTTTGGCCAACAAATCACAACTTGGACTAGACACCGATGTGGAACAAAACTCTCATGATTCAAATACATCCAATTGACAAGGTCTTGACTTTGGCCAACAAACCAATGCCAATTGGATCTTGAACAAGAATCATTCAATGGAAGGATAATCGCTTAATATAAAACGAGGGTTTTTCGCGTGCAAATTGGCTACCAATTTAATTATCTTTGTTAGGTCTCATCATCATACACCCTTAAACATGCATTCTAAATACATAATAAAGCGAGTATGAAATAAAATAATAATGATATGCGGATGGATACTTTACACATTGATCCTAGATCAAATCTCTCACTTTCTCTCTCCCGCTAGCACAAATATTTCTTCTACCCGTTACACTACACTTCTAAAGAAACCTCATATGCTTTGAGGGGAATAGGTGAGAAGAGAATACAAAGAAGTAGGAGATAAGGCTGGACTCGCAGGTCCAATTAATAAATCAAATTTATTACAATTTCCAAAATCGCCCCACCCGACTAATATCCATCCGATATACATTATTCAAACATCACAACCATGTATTCATACAAGCATGTTATCAATCAATCTAATCAAATTAATTAATCTGATAATTAGTGATCATCCAATGTTCAAAAAAAGATTTGATTTTGTTCGAGTCAAACTCGTATTGTGAACATGTACTCAAAGTACGATTTCTCAAATAAAATTAAATTACATAATTAAATCCAATTTAATACGTATTTAATTCTAATTGATTATTTAATTCCAAATTAAATATTACACTTTATAAAATAAACATTTACGACTTAAATTCCAAATTTAACCGTTACGGGTCTCAAAGCCCGATTAATATCCAATATTAATTTAATTAAAGTCCAATGGGCTTTTAATTAATTTCTTGAGGTGTGGACTTTTGGTTAACTCGGGTCAAACCGAATAACCAAAATCCAATCCGAGAGTTACCCCATAAGCCCATAAATTAATTTAGGCCCATTAGGCCCAATTAAACGTTAAAGGTCATTAGTCGCATTTGGGCCTTTTGGAAAGGGTTTTGGGCCTAATGGATCAAACCAATTTTGGCCTAAACCAACATTGTACAACAAAGTCCAATAAACCCAAATAACATTTTAAAAGCCCAAATCCAATTTTAAGCCCAATAAATTAATTCCAAAATTCCAAATTTCCCAATTAAATTACCTAAAGTGTATAGCATTATTAATTACCCAAATCAAAGTTTCCAAAACACTAAATTTGTCCAATTAATCATGCTTAACATCAATGAACCATGTCCAACATAATTTGATCAAAATCAGACCCAATTTCATGCTTCAAGTGTCTCGGCCAAAGAGGGAAATTATGCCCAAATCAAATTCAATCCAATTGAACCAAATTAAACATAAATTCAACATCCCCAAATGATTTGCAAGTCATCCAATGAACAAAAAATCAAAAAATCCAAGACAATATTAGGGGTTCATATTTTCGGCCATCACAAACAAATTGGGGAAAATTGTTCCAAACACTTTTTCATCAAATTGATCTAATCAATCATCAATTAAACAACATTTAAGCATTCTAATTCATCCAATTTCATTAAACATGCTCAAAATCAAGTTTACCCAATTAAAGTCTTGGCCAACAATAAGCAAATTGGGAAAATATCCAAGTAAATTTTTATTTAAATTGATTACATATAACTCTAAGTTATTCATATACAAACATTCTTAAACAAACAATTTGTCAAAATCATGCTTGAATCAAAAAGCCCCAAATTTTGCTAAGAACCCTAAATCGTTTTATGCACAAATGGCTCTAGATACCATTGTTGAGTTTCAATCAAGTCCCAAGGATCATAAATCATGCATAAAACAAAGTTGAATACAACCAAATGAGGTGCGGAAAAGACTCACATGGATCGGTTGGATGCGGTGAAGGTGAACCAAATTCGCACTTCAAGTTGCTGCCTCCCTCCAAGCTCGGCAATGACAGTAAACTGCCTCTCATTTTCGGCTTTGGGTGTCCTCCATTGATGCTCCAAGCTCCAAGCTTCACAAGGTGATTCTTGCTCACAAACTCACTTCCCTATCACCTTAGGATGCCTCCAAGAGTGTGCTAGCACAAAGATCTTGCAACAAGATCATTTCTTTCTCCTTTATTGATCGGGCAAACCAGGAAAAAATTGATGAAGAAATCGGTCCAAGACGAGAGAGAAGAAGGAGAAGTTTGGCTCCAAAATGAGCAAAACCGTAGTTGTGTTGTCCTTGGAGAGAGAAAGAGCCGAATTTTTTGGGGGTATTATAAAGAAAAAAATGTAATTGGTTTTATAATTTCCAAAATTATTAAACATTTACCAATTTTCAATTTTCAAAAGTCAAAAGTACAAGTCTTTTCAACTTTATTCCATCACCAATTTCTTTTCACATCAAGTCACTTTAATAAAGTGACAAATTGTCATGTCACATCACATCACTCAAAGTGACAAGTGATTTGACAATTGATGCGACTAACGATTTGACGCTTGATGTGACTTGCGTGCCGCGCTCGAATTCAAAATGTGAATGCGTTCGCAATCACTCTCGGCTCGGGTTCGCTAATTCCAAATTAACGAATTTCCGTTGCGTCGTAAATAATGATTACGCCTAGCGAATTCACTATTCACGTCGCTAACGATTAATTCTAAATTAATTCGTTCGCCCGAATTAAAATCTAATTTCAATTCCGCGTCGAAATCTAATTTCATTATAATATATCGAATATATTTATTTATCGATTAATTCCAAATTAATCGTTCTCTCTCTTTAACGATATTTTATCCGAGATAAAATATCTCTGTAATTAATCCCAGATTAATTTTTTCATCTCTCATCGAATTAATCCCAGATTAATTAAATGCGAGTCATACGTCATCGGTGAATCTTCAGGAACCGACCCATGAGATCTCCGGATATGTTGGCAGTAAATACGATCGTCGGACTGTCCGAACAAGTAAGTACCTTGTACTACGTTTATACCGATTTACAAGACAAGGTTGGCTTCTAGCAAATCGCCATGCCTACCCAATTCTCCAGAAATATTCTTACAGGAATATATAGATCTGTATCAAGCGTAGTATACAATGTATTGTGCGTATCGGCCCAGTATCGGATAGTCACGTGCTAGGGCTGGGGTTGGATAAGTGTCTGCCCCGTCCGAAACACATATCGGATGTCTGGTAACTAGTCTCTATAATCGGATATTCATGACCTGGTCATAATATCACGATTGGATGCGCATCACTTAAGAGCACTAATACCGTATCCTGCGTGACATCATCTCCATTATGACTGGAGTGATACTTCTGTCTCGACATCACATCCAATACTCTACGACTCTCTGATAAATCCAGAAGTGGTGTGTACACAGAACCGGTCAAAGCCCCTACCACAAGACCAAAGTTTATCGATTATCGTAAGTATTAGCGATGCAAGTCTCAGGTTAAGACTATACACACCTACCTTGATTTCGGCCTCCCATAGACACATAGTCATAATACCAATGGGATTCCGAGGGGTCTATCCAGAGCGAAGCTGTTTCCCGTACCATCGGTGAAACACGACCTCCTATCGCACTTGCATAAGTCTCCAACACTATATATATGAGAACTATGCGGTTGTGCCCTCACAACGCACACAAGTGCAATACTAGCCTATTCCGCATTATCGATGTCCAGTCTCGATAATACTACGGCTAGGGGGATATTTAATGATTAATCCTTCGTGGACTGATACTGTCTCATATCATCTCAATCCAGGAACTAATCATAGGGGACCTCTCTTCATTTATATATCTAAGGTGATCTAATCACAAATGATGAGAGTGCAATTTCCTTGTTACATAGTTAATTTGCTACAGCAACACAATGATCTGTGCAAATAGTGACGCTATGGGTCATATTATCCAACATTTTATCCCTCCAAGTGGAGGACCTTTAATCCGACTTACTAGGCCCATGCGCACATAACACAATGCATACATATGAAACAAAAGTGAATACAAAGATATCCGGCGCTGCGAAGCATCGTGGTAAAGGATTTTAACCTCTTCAATTAGAGGACCCTTCACTACACTTACTAAGCCCATGCGCTTATCTCAATGCATATATATATGAAACAAAAGTAAATACAAAGATATCAGATTTCGTATACCCGATTGAACATGTCTCACATCCAATCGAATACACATCGTCCGGTGCGGCGAAGCATCGTTGTAAAGGATTTTTAACCTCTTCAATTAGAGGACCTTTCATCGCACTTACTAAGCCCATGCGCTTATCTCAATGCATATATATTAAATAAAAAGGTAAATGTAAAAATATCGGATTTCGTATACCCGATTGAACATATATCACATCCAATCGAATATACATTGACCGGCGCGGTGAAGCATCGTGGTAAAGGATTTTAACCCCTTCAATTAGAGGACCTTTCATCACACTTACTAAGCCCATGCGCTTGATCATATCATTATGCTAACAAGTAATATGCGAAAATTAAATAATGAATAATAAACACATCAAAACAACATAAAACAAAATATGTATCGTTTGCTCAAGTGGTATGTGGAGTTGTATCCCGAGTGCAGATCATACTACCGTCCATTCGGAATCGGCTATGAAATTTACGTCCGGGTTTCCATCCTATAAACCACAAGAGGCGACTCATTTTTCATTTTACTCAAAGGCCACAACACACATCATACTCATAATACATGCATATTTATCTACTCAAAGGCCACAACATGCATTTTAATATAATAATCATGCGAACAAAACTCAATAAATAATAAAAAAAAAAACAGAAAACAAGTGTGAAAAGTACCATCAGGTCTAACCTTTTAAGTCGTCTTCGGACTTGCGTTTCACGGAAGTCGGAAGGGGTAAAAGCTCCTTACTGTTCCGGTTCACTAGCTTAGCGTCTTAACTCGTCGTTCCACTATTTTTCTCGCTGTTTAGGCTTCGTTTTGCTGCTGTTTGGGCGTGTTTTCTGCTCACTGTTTTAGGTCACTGTTTTGGCGTTTAGGTGGACTTTTGAGTGTTTTTAAAGGCTTTAAGTGCAGTTTTTTTGTGATATCTTAAGGATTAAAAGTGCAGTTTTTTATGCAGTTTTTTAGTGTTTTAGGGGCTGTTTTAGGGTGATTTTGCTGCTGTTTGGGCGTGTAAAACAGTGCAGTTTTTTTGTGTTCACTGCAGTGCGTTTTTTGTAATTTTCGGTGATGGAGGGCTGCTGTATAGGGCTGGTTTCGGTGGCTTTAGGAGGGTATAAAGGCTTGTTATTTTCGGCTATGGAGAGGTTGAGGAGGGTGATGTGTTCAGCTATGGAGTGGAGAAGATGAAAAGAATATTTTTTTGTTACTTACTATTGTGATTGGCGTGAATAGTATGTGTTTCTAGGGCTTGGGCGTGAATGTTGTTGTGTGAAGGAGAGGATGGCTTTGGCTAGGGGTTGTTTATATAGAGAAGGGTTAGGGCTTCACCTTGTCTCACAAGGAAGGGATTTGGTGCATTCAATTAGGATATGATTTAGTGCTAGGTAAGGAAAGCAATGGATTTGATTGAGGGACATGTCTTGGCTAGATTAGGAATACAATATATTTGATTGGTTAGGATTAGGCATTTAATTTGTTAGATTAGGAAGTCAATATTTTTAATTTGTTATGATTGATTTTAATTAGGTATATCATCTTTTTAATTTAGGTATATAACATATTTGATTTGTTTAAATTAGGCATGATTTTATTTTATGTTTTATTTAATTTGGTAAATGATTTAATTATTATTTAATTTAATTACATTAATAATTAATATTTAACTTAATATTTGATTTAATTTGGGTGTGCATTAGGGTGAATGGGCGTGTGGGCCTTGATGTGGGCGTGTGGGCCTTTGGTTGGTGGGTTTAGTTTATGTGGGCTAGGTGTGTGGACTTGCAGGGGTTTTAGGTCAAGGTCAAGGAGCTTGCGGGGATTTTTGGGCCGAAATTAGGTGATTGTGAGTGTTTTGGGCCGGGAATAATTTTTAAAACAAAAATCAAACGAGTTACTCGAAGCTAAACTAGTGAACTTAATCCGTCAATGAGTCAATTCTTGACTCTTCCCTTCCGATGTCTGTTTCCCGCGGCTTTCGCAACTTAAAAGGTAGTGCCTCTAACTGAGACTCATCATCGGGTTTCACATGCAAAAATGCAATGCCTACAGATATACCAAATTTTGGTTTGGTAAAAGTCAATCAAAGCTTGACTTTGGAGTCTATATCAAGCTTCCACCAACTCCACCAAAACCCATCACCAAAAGCTACTTTAAAGTGACAAGTGATGTGATGGTAGATGTGACATATGGGCCCCACTCGATTCCAAATGCAAGTGGGCCCGCATACACTATCGAATTACTATTCACGTCACTAACGAATTAATTCTAAATTAACTCGTTTTGCCCGAATTAAAATCTAATTTTAATTCTGAGTCGAAATCTAATTTCGTTTAATATATCGAATATATTATTTTATCGAATAATTCCAATTTAATCTTTCTCTCTATTCAAATAGTACTTTATCCAATATAAAGTCTCTCCGTAATTAATCCCAGATTAATTAAGCTCGAATCATACGTCATCGGTGTATCCTCAGGAAGCTACCCAAGAGATTCCTGGATATGTTGGCGGTAAATTCGGTCGTCGGACTATCCGAATACGTACGTACCTCGTACTACGTTTTTACCGATTTACGAGACAAGATTGGCTTCTAGCAAAGTGTCATGCTTACCCAATTCTTCAGAAATATTCTTAATGGAATATACGATCTATATCAGACGTAGTTTACCGTAGTATTGTGTATTGTGATCCAGTATCTGATATTCACGTGCAAGGCCTGGGGCTAGAATAGTGTCTACCCCGTACGAAGCACCTATCGGATATCAAGTAACTAGTCTCTTTGAATCGGATAATTCTGACCTTGTCATATTATCCTGATGGTTGCAACACAATAGAGAAACAGTTCCGAATCCCTGCGTGATCATCATCTCCATATGTCTGAAGTGATACTTCAGTTTTGACATCACATCCAATACACTACGATTCTCAACAACCCAGAAGAGGCGTACACAGGACCTGTTAAAGTCCTGGATTACCAAAACCAAAGCGTATCGATTGTCGCAAGTACTAGCGATGCAAGTCTCAGGTTAAGACCAAATACACCTACCCTGAAGGGGGCTCCCATAGACACATATACATACTACCAATGGGATTCCGCGGGATCTATCCAGAGCGAAGCTGTTTTCCGTACCATCGATAAAACACAACCTCCTATCGCACTTGCATAAGAATCCAATACTTAAATATATGAGAACTATATCGTTATGCCATCACAACACGCACAAGTACAATACTAGTCTATTCTGTATTATCAATGTCCAATCTCGATAACACTACGACTAGGGATATTTAATGATTAAACCTTTATGGATTGATACTGTCTTATATCATCTCAATCCGGAACTAATCATAAGGACTTTTACCATTTATATATCAAAGTAAATAAATTACAAAATGGTAAAAGGCAATTTTATTACTACAAAGTTAATTTTGAACAAAAACACAATGTCTATTACAAACAGTGACGCTACGGGTCATAACTGTCCAACAATCTCCCACTTGACCTATAGCCAGTCACTCAAGAATCTAATACCGGAACTATGTACATGTTGTTCAAACTTTTATTAAGGAATAACTTTCGTCAGTGGATCTGCCATGTTATCATCTGATGCGACCTTCTCGACCTTCACATCGCCACGATGTACGATCTCACGAATCAGATGGAAACGTCAAAGAACATGCTTGGATCGTTGATGAGACCGCGGTTCCTTAGCCTGCGTTATAGCCCCGTTTTTGTCACAATATAATGGAATGGGCTCAGCTGCTAACGGAACTACTCCTAATCTAATTAGGAATTTTCAGATCCAAACTGCCTCTTTTGCTGCTTTAGCTGCAGCAATGTACTCCGCTTCTTTTGTTGAATCGGCAACAGTCTCTTACTTGGAAGATTTCCAGCTTACTGCTCCGCTATTCAAACAAAATATGTACCCGGATTGCGACTTACAGTCGTCTTTATCGGTTTGGAAACTTGCATCGGTATACCCAGTTACCTCAAGTTCTCCATCTCCATAGATTAAGAAAGCATCCTTAGTTTGTCTAAGATACTTAAGGATATTCTTAACCGCCATCCAGTGACCTTCACCTGGATCGGCCTGATAGCGACTACACATGCTCAAAGCATAGGAGACATCAGGTTGCGTATATATCATGGCATACATGATCGATCTGACTGCCGAGGCGAACGATATCCGACTCATGTTGTCTCTCTCATCTTGAGTTTTAGGACACATGTCCTTAGATAGATAGACGCCATGTGACATTGGCAACAGTCCCCTCTTGGACTGATCCATGTTGAATCTTTTCAACACTTTGTCAATGTATGTACTTGGGAGAGTCCAAGCAGCTTTCTAGATCTACCCCGGTAGATCTTTATTCCCAGAATAAAGGCTGCTTCTCCCATATCTTTCATGGAGAATTTTAATGAAAGCCAAGCTTTCACCGACTTTAGCATGGGAATGTCATTGCCAATAAGCAATAATCGTCAACATAAAGGACAATAAAAGTCAGTGCTCTCCCACTAAACTTCTTATATACACAAGGATCATCTTTGTTTTGAATGAAATCATATTCTTTTATGATCTCATCAAAACGTTGATTCCAAGACCGCGACGCTTGCTTCAATCCATAAATGGATCGATTTAACTAACAAACCTTGTTTGCAAGTCTAGGTACGATAAAACCTTCAGGCTGTTGCATATAAACATCCTCCAAAAGGTTTCTGTTAAGGAAAGCGGTTTTAACGTCCATCTGTCATATCTCGTAATCGAAATATGCAGCAATAGCAAGCATTATCCGAATGGATTTAATCATGGTAATGGGTGAGAAAGTTTCATCGTAATCGATACCATGTCGTTGACGATACTCCTTCGCTATAAGCCTTGCTTTGTACGTTTGTACGTTGCCATCCATGTCAGTCTTCTTCTTGAAGACCCATTTGCAACCAATAGGCTTTACGCCTTCTGGTGCATCAACCAGTGTCCAAACATGGTTGGTGTACATGGAATCCATTTCGGACTTCATGGCTTCTTGCCATAAAGCGGAATCGATATCTTGTATCGCTTCCTCATACGTAGCTGGTTCGTTATCCTCAATAAGATTAATATCTACAATAAGTGAGATCAGAAACCCATACCTCTCAGGTTGTTTCCTGACTCTCTCCGACCTACGCGGTCCTTGTGTAATAGAAGATTGTAGTACAGTCTCATCCCGAATGGACTGTTCTTATTTCGTTGAGGATTCTATGCCAGAAACAGTATCACTCCGATTTTCATCGAGTTCTACTTTCCTCCCACTAACCACTGCATTTAGGAATTCCTTCTCAAGGAAAACCGCATGTAGAGCAACAAATACTTTGTTCTCTCGTGGGTGATAGAAGTAATATCCTTTAGTTTCCCTAGGATATCCTACGAACATGCATTTATCTGATTTGGGCTCAAGTTTGGTACATTCCAAATGTTTGACGTATGCCCAGCATCCCCAAATCTTTAGGAATGAGAAACCCGGTTTCTTTCCTGTCAATATCTCATACAGAGTCTGTTGTACAGACTTTGAAGGAACCTTATTCAAAATAAGAATTGCACTGTTTAATGCATATCCCCATAAGGAAATAGGTAGCCCAGTGCGACTCATCATAGACCTTACCATGTCTAACAAAGTTCGGTTTCTCCGTTCGGACACACCGTTTAATTGTGGTGTTCTAGGAGGAGTCCACTGTGAAAGAATACCATATTCTTTCAAGTAATCTAGAAACTCATTGCTTAAGTATTCGCCACCATGGTCTGATCGTAATGTCATTATACTCTTGCCAGTCTGTTTTTCTACTTCGTGTCGAAACTCTTTGAATTTCTCAAAAGTATCCGACTTGTGTCTCATAAGATACACATAACCAAAACGCGATGCATCATCCGTGAAGGTTACGAAGTATTCATATCCACCTCTAGCCTGGCTAGACATGGGCCCACATACTTCACTATGAACAAGGGCTAACAGTTCGGTGGCACGTTCACCTTTACCGCTAAAAGGTGATTTAGGCATTTTGCCTAATAAGCAAGATTCGCATACGTCATATGAATTTGGATTAAATCCGTCCAAGTACCTACTTTTCGAAAGTGTGGATATGCGAGTCTTGTTTATGTATCCCAGACGACAATGCCACATATAAGTTTCATCTTTGTTACTCATTTTAAGCCTTTTGTTTGTTATATTATATGTTTGAGATTGATTTATATTCAAAATATAAAGACCATTATTTACTATAGTAGTGGAAATTTCTATATCATTTTTATAAATAAAACACCCTGTGTTTCTAAATACAAAAGTGTACCCACATTGGGTTAACATAGATATAGAAATAATATTCCTAGTCAAACTATGTACATAATAACAGTCTGTAAGTTCTAGTACATGCCGTGAGGGCAATTCCAAAACAAAAGTGCCAACGGCCAAAATAGTGACTGGTGCCCCATTTCTGATGCGTAGATCAATCTCCCATGAGGCCAGTCTCCTACTAATCCACAGATCCTGCACATCAGTACATATGTGAGTACCACACCAGAATCAAAAATCCAATTTTTAAAACTAGAAGTAGTCATGTTTATTTCAATAACAAACATACCTGAAGTCGGTGCCTTGCCCGCTTTAATCTCATTCTGGAGCGCCTTGTACTCGTGGCAGTCATGCTTTCAGTGACCCCGCTTGCCGCACTAGAGGCATACATCCTAAGATTTGGCCTTAGGCTTCATAGAAGCCTTTGACGATTTGGCCTTGCCCTTTCTTTTATGCTTCTTCTTCTTCACACCTCTAGTCGCCTTGAGCCCAGTCCTCGGTGTTTGAGATGTCGAAGTAAAGTGCGCCTCGCTCTTATTGCCCTTGAGAAGCTCCTTCTCAGCTTCCTTGAGAATTGACAATAACTCTCCAAGAGTGTCATCTTGGTTCATCAAGTTATAGTTTATGATGAACTCTCTCCAAGTGTCGGGGAGAGACTGCAAGATCAAATCTGTGGCAGTCTCAGCCTCTAAGACTATCTCCATCTGAGACAGCTCATCTATGTCAGCAATCATCTGTGCCACATGGGACTCAACAGACATGCCTTCTGACATACGTGAACGGAAGAGCTTCCTTTGTAACTTATATCTTTGCGACCTTGGGTTAGATCGGTGAAGATTGTGCAACCTCGCCAACATGTTATAGGGATCCAAGTCTCTGTTCCGTTAACGGAAATGCTAAGTCATAGCAGCAAGCATAATAGGTTGAGCTGTAGAGTATTGTTGGGTTTCTAGGTTAATTCCAAGAACAAATAAGCATAGAAATGTGAATGAATAACAACGAAGAATGGCGGAAAGACACTTATATTGATCGGTTTTGGATGTGTTGCTCAACAAAATTTCCTTCCCTTCAAGCTTTGAATTCGGCCAAGGATGATTTGTTGAAGATGTTGAACAAGCTCCAAGCTTTAAGGATTCCAAGCTCTAAGATTAGGTTCCCTAACACCTTGTATGATTCTCTAATGTGCTAGCAAGATGGAAGAAAGAAAAATGACTTACTTCCCCTTAAGGAAGCTTATGGCAATGGCAATAGGAGAGAAGGAGTTTTGGCTTTTGTTTTAATTTGTTTTCCAAAACAAATTGTGTAAAAACAATAACCAAAGTTTGGTATTAGCTTTCAAAAAGTCAACAACCATTTTGGCTCCAATTTGGCATTAAATGCCCACACCAAACTCCATCATGAATAGTGATACCATGTCACTCACAAAAAAGTGACTTTGACATCTATCACAAATAAATGACAAGTGATGTGATTCGTGATGTGACTTATGGGCCCCAATTGATTCGAAATGCGAGTGGGCCCGTAAACACTTCCAGGCTCGGTTTCGCTAATTCTGAATTAACGAACTTTCGTCGCGACGTAATTAAATAATTATGCCTAGCGAAATTAATATTCACGTCTCTAACGAATTAATTCTAAATTAACTCGTTTGCCCGAATCAAAATCTAATTTTAATTCCGCGTCGAAATATAATTTCTTTTAATATATCGAATATGATTAATTCCAAATTAATCTTTCTCTCTCTTTAAATAGTACTTTATCCAAAATAAAGTCTCTCCGCAATTAATCCCAGATTAATTAAGTTCGAATCATACGTCAACGGTGAATCTTCGAAAAGCGACCCAAGAGATCCCTGGATATGTTGGTAGTAAATCCAGTCGTTGGACCATCCGAACATGTACGTACCTCGTACTATATTTTTAACGATTTACGAGATAAGGTTGGCTTCTAGCAAAACGACATGCCTACCCTATTCTCTAGAAATATTCTTAATGGAATATACGATCTATATCAGGCGTAGTATACCGTAGTATTGTGTATTGTGATCCAGTATCAGATGTCACATGCAAGGCCTAAGGCTGAGGCTGGAATAGTGTCTGCCCCTAACGAAGCACATATCGGATATCAAGCAACTAGTTTCTTTGAATCGGATAATCCTGACCTTGCCATATTATCCCGATGGTTGCAACACAATAGAGAACCAGTTCTGAATCCCTGCGTGATCATCATCTCCATATGTCTGAAGTGATACTTCCGTCTTGACATCACATCCAATACACTACGATTCTCAATAAACCCAGAAGAGCCGTACGCAGAACCTGTTAAAGTCCTGGAAGACCAAAACCAAAGCGTATCGATTGTCGTAATTACTAGTGATGCAAGTCTCAGGTTAAGACCAAATACACTTACCCTGAAGCGGACTCCATAGACACATATACATACTACCAATGGGATTCCGCGGGGTCTATCCAGAGCGAAATTGTTTTCCGTACCATCGGTAAAACACAACCTCCTATCGTACTTGCATAAGTATCAAATACTTAAATATATGAGAACTATGCCGTTAAGCCCTCACAACGCGCACAAGTGCAATACTAGTCTTTTCCGCATTATCGATGTCCAATCTCGATAATACTACGACTAGGGATATTTAATGATTAAAACTTTATGGATTGATGTTGTCTCATATCATCTCAATCCGGAACTAATCATAAGGACTTTTACCATTTATATATCAAAGTAAATAAATTACAAAATGGTAAAAGGCAATTTCATTACTACATAGTTAATTTTGTACAAAAACACAATGTCTTTTACAAACAGTGACGCTATGGGGTCATAACTGTCCAACAATCTCCCACTTGGCCTATAACCAGTCACTCAAGCATCTAGTACCTGAACTATGTACATGTCGCTCAAACTTTTGCTGAGGAATAGCTTTCGTCAGTGGATCTGCCATGTTGTCATCTGATACGACCTTCTCGATCTTCACATCGCCATGATGTATGATCTCACGAATCAGATGGAAACGTCGAAGATCATGCTTGGATCGTTGATAAGACCGTGGTTCTTTAGCCTACACTATAGCCACGTTATTGTCACAATACAATAGAACTGGCTCAGCTGCTAATGGAATTACTCCTAATCCAATTAGGAATTTTCGGATCCAAATTTCCTCTTTTGCTGCTTCAGCTACAGTAATATACTTCGCTTCTGTTGTTGAATCAGCAACAGTCTCTTGCTTGGAAGATTTATAGCTTACTGCTCCGTTATTCAAATAAAATATGTACCCTAATTGCGACTTACATTAGTCTTTGTCGGTTTGGAAACTTGCATCGGTATACCCAGTTACCTCAAGTTCTCCATCTCCATAGATTAAGAAAGCATCCTTAGTTCGTCTAAGATACTTAAGGATGTTCTTAACTGTCATCCAGTGACCTTCACCCGGATCGGCCTAATAGCGACTACACATGCTCAAAGCATATGAGACATCAGGGCGCGTACATATCATGGCATACATGATCGATCCGACTGCCGAGGCGAACGGTATCCGACTCATGTTGTCTCTCTCATCTTTTAGGACTCATGTCCTTAGATAGATAGACGTCATATGACACTGGCAACAGTCCCCTCTTGAACTGATCCATGTTGAATCTCTTCAACACTTTGTCAATGTACGTACTCTGGGAGAGTCCAAGCAGCTTTCTAGATCTATCCCGGTAGATCTTTATTCCCAGAATAAAGGCTGCTTCTCACAGATCTTTCATGGAGAATTTCAATGAAAGCAGCTTTCACCGACATTAGCATGGGAATGTCATTGCCTATAAGCAATACATCATCAACATAAAGGATAATAAAAGTCAGTGTTTTCCCACTAACCTTATTATATACACAAGGGTCATCTTCGTTTTGAATGAAATCATATTCTTTTATGATCTCGTCAAAATGTTGGTTCCATGACCGTGATGCTTGCTTCAGTATATAAATGGACCGATTTAACATACAAACCTTGTTTGCAAGTCTAGGTACGATAAATCGTCAGGTTATTGCATGTAAACATCCTCCAAAAGGTTTCCATTAAGGAATCGATTTTAACGTCCATCTGCCATATCTCGTAATCGAAATAAGCAGCAATAGCAAGCATTATCTGAATGGATTTAATCATGGCAACGGGTGAGAAAGTTTCTTCGTAATCGACACCATGTCGTTGATGATACCCCTTCGCTATAAGCCTAGCTTTGTACGTTTGTACGTTGCCATCCATGTCGGTCTTCTTCTTGAAGATCCATTTGCAACCAATAGGCTTTACGCCTCCTGGTGCATCAATCAGTGTCCAAACTTCGTTGGTGTACATGGAATCCATTTTGGACTTCATGGCTTCTTGCCATAAAACGGAATCGATATCTTGTATCGCTTCCTCATACGTAGCCGGTTCGTTATCCTCAATGAGATTAATATCTACATGAGGTGAGATTAGAAACCCATACCTCTCAGGTTGTTTCCTAACTCTCTCCGACCTACGCGGTCCTTGTGTAATAGAAGATTGTGGTACAGTCTCATCCCGAATGGACTGTTCTTGTTCCATTGAGGATTTTATGCCTGGAACAGTATCAATCCAATTTTCATCGAGTTCTACTTTCCTCTCACTAACTACTGCATATAGGAATTCATTCTCAAGGAAAACCGCATGTACATCAACAAATACTTTGTTCTCTCGTGGGTGATAGAAGTAATATCCTTTGGTTTCCCTAGGATATCCTAGGAATAGGCATTTATCCGATTTGGGCTCAAGTTTGGTACCTTCCAAACGTTTGACATATGCCCAGCATCTCCAAATCTTCAGGAATGAGAAATCCGATTTCTTTGCTCTCCATATTTCATACAGAGTCTGTTGAACAGACTTTGACGACACCTTATTCAAAATAAGAATTGCACTGTTTAATGCATATCCCCAGAAGAAAATAGGTAGCTCAGTGTGACTCATCATAGACTTAACCATGTCCAACAAAGTTCGGTTTCTTCGTTCGGATACACTGTTTAATTGCGGTGTTCCAGGAGGAGTCCACTGTGAAAGAATACCATATTTTTTAAAGTAATCTAAAAACTCATTGCTTAAGTATTCACCACCACGGTCCGACCGTAATGTCTTTATACTCTTGACGGTCTGTTTTTCTACTTCGTGTCGAAACTCTTTGAATTTCTCAAAAGTTTCCGACTTGTGTCTCATAAGATACACATAACCATAAGACGATGCATCATCCATAAAGGTTACGAAGTATTCATATCCACCTCTAGCCTGGCTAGACATGGGCCCACATATGTCACTATGAATGAGGGCTAACAGTTCGGTGGCGCGTTCACCTTTACCGGTAAAAGGTGATTTAGGCCTTTTGCCCAATAAGTAAGATTCGCAGACGTAATATGAATTTGGATCAAATCCGTCCAAATACCAACTCTTCGAAAGTGTGGATATGCGAGTATTGTTTATGTGTCCCAGATGATAGTGCCACATATAAGTTTCATTTTTATTACTCATTTTAAGCCTTTTGTTTGTTATATTATATGTTTGAGATTGATTTATATTCAAAATATAAAGACCATTATTTGTGATAGTAGCGCAAATTTTTTATATCATTTTTATAAATAAAACACCCGGTGTTTCTAAATACAAAAGTGTACCCATATTGGATTAACATAGATACAGAAATAATATTCATAGTCAAACTAGGTACATAATAACAGTCTATAAGTTCTAGTACATGCCCCGAGGGCAATTCCAAAACAAAAGTGCCAATGGCCAAAACGACGACTGGTGCCCCATTTCCGACGCGTAGATCAATCTCCCCTGAGGCTAGTCTCCTGCTAATCTGCAGATCCTGCACATCAGTACATATGTGAGTACCACAACTAGAATCAAAAATCCAATTTTTAAAACTAGAAGTAGTCATGTTTATTTCAATAACAAACATACATGTACTGGGTGCCTTGCCCGCTTTAATCTCCTTCTGGAGCGCCTTGTATTCGCGGCAGTCACGTTTCCAGTGACCCCTCTTGCCGCACTGGAGGCATACATCCTGACATTTATCCTTAGGCTTCCCAGAAGCCTTTGACGATTTGGCCTTTCCCTTTCTCTTATGCTTCTTCTTCTTCACACCTCAAGTCACCTTGGGCCCAGCCCTTGGTCTCTGAGATGTCGAAGCAAAGTGCGCCTCGCGCTTATTGCCCTTGAGAAGCTCCTTCTCAGCTTCCTTGAGAATTGACAACAACTCTCCAAGAGTATCATCTTGGTTCATCAAGTTATAGTTTATGATGAACCTTCTCTAAGTATCGGGGAGAGACTGCAAGATTAAATCTATGGTAGTCTCAGCCTCTAATACTATCCCCATCTAAGTCAACTCGTCAATGTCAGCTATCATCTGTGCCACATGGGACTCAACAGACATGCCTTCTGACATACGTGCATGGAAGAGCTTCTTCTGTAACTCATATCTCAGCGATCTTCGGTTAGATCGGTGAAGATCGTGCAACCTCGCCAACATGTTGTAGGGATCCAAGTCCATGTTCTGTCGACGGAAATGCTGAATCATAGCAGCAAACATAATTGACTGAGCAGTATCATTGTCATCGCTGTGAGTCTTCCAAAGCTACAACTCAAGTAACTGATCAGGTTTGGGTTTAGGCCCAAGAGGTGTCTGTATAGTATATTGCAGCCTCTCGGCTCCAAAGACTATCCTCAGATTCATTTCCCAATCGGCAAAGTTCGTACCCTTGAAGACATTTTCGCCCATGATAATGTCTCGGATATATCCCTTTCCTGTCATCTTGATTACGATAGTCCAACTATCTAATCAACGATATTTGGGTACAGTCTAACTATTTCAAGAAAAATAACATTATATTAGTCCAACTAATAAAATAATTTTGACGAAATAATTTGAAAGCGCATAAAGCTAAGTATCTGAATGAAATTGCAAATTCAATACTAGCCTCCCACCATTTTTCGGCGAGCCTCTAACCCTCTGTCGAGTACTCGGGAAACCTAGTTTCCTAGTGGGCTAGGATCCCATTAAAAAACACACAACCTTGACTTTGGCCAACAAGCTATATGATATTTAACTAGGTAGATCTCGAAGATCAATTGGATCTCATCCAATTCCTAGATTCGGTAGGTGGACATCCAAGTCCGAAACATATAAACAATATATATGCCAATATATCCAATATATTTGCCTAACCTTTTTCCTCTGAAGCAACTAAGCCTTGGCATTGGCACAACAAGCTTAATTATTCCAGTTAAGCGGGACCCATTGACATGGAAAGCTTCGTAATCAATGTCGATTGACAAGAAGTGATCTTGACTTTGGCCAACAAATCACAACTTGGACAAGACACCGATGTGGAACAAAGCCTTCATGATTCAAACACATCCGCAGTTGACAAAGGTCTTGACTTTGGCCAACAAACCAATACCAATTTTGGATCTTGAGTAAGAATCACTCAACGGAAGGAAATAACGCTTAATATATTTTGAGGGTTTTTACTTAAATTGGCAACCAATTTATTATCTTTGTTAAGGTCTCATCATTCACCCTTAAGCATGAATTCTAAAAGCATAATAAGGCACGAAAAGTAAATTAATAACGATATGCGGATGGATATTTAACAGATTATTCCTAGAACAAATCACTCACTTTCCTCTCCACGGCTAGCAATATTCTACTTATACCCGATTACATAATACAATAATAGAAACCTCATTACATTGAGGGGAATTAGGTGAGAAGAGAATACAAAGAAATAATGAGAGATAAGGCTGGACATGCAGGTCCAATTTAATAAATTCCAAATTTACAACAATTTCTAAAATTGCTTTTTCCCTTCTAATATCCATCCGATATATGCTATTCATTCAACACATCCATGTATTCATTCATAGCATGCAATCCAACCAATCTAATCCAATGAATTAGTCTTTAATTATGTGATCATCCAATGTTCAAACAACGATTTGATTTTGCGCGAGTCCAACTCGTTTGAGAATAAGTACATAAAGTACGCATTCTAGAATTATATCGAACTACTCGTTAAATCTAATTTAATTCGTATTCAATACTAATTCATGTATTTAATTCCAAATTAAATAATTACACATTTTAATGCGCTTTAACGACTTATATTCCAAATCTAATCTTAATGGGTCTCAAAGCCCAACTAACATCCAATGTTCGTTTAATTAAAGTCCGATGGGCTTTCAATTGATTTCATAAGGCATGGGCTTTAATCAATGTGGGTCAAACCTAATTTCCAAGCCCAATTAAGGAATCACCCTTATTTTCCATAAAACTAATTATGGCCCATAAGGCCCAATTAAACTTTTAAAGCCCATTTATTACATTTGGACTTAATGGAATGATTTAGGCCCAATTTGGATCCAATCCAATTGGCCTAAACCAACTTGGCCCAACCAAGCCCATTATGCCCAAATATAACATTTCCAAGTCCAATTCAAAATTAAGCCCATTAATCAAACTTTCAAATTCCAAATTTTATAATTTAATTAACCAAGTGTATTACATCAATTAATTAACTAAATCAATATTTCCAAAATACAATTTAACTAATTAATTATGTATCATATTGTTCAACCAATGTCCAACATTCTTGAATCAAAAATCAAGTCCATTACATGCTAATAAGCTCTCGGCCAAGGTAAGGAATTTTGTCCGAATTCATTTTTCAATCCGATTGAATTTTAAATCGACATATCCCAATCATTTCAAGTCATCCAATGATCAACGAAACAAAAAATACCAAGACTTATAGGGTAACAATGTATTCGGCCAAGCCTATCCATGGGGTAAAAATTGATCTAATCAATATTTCAGGAAATTGATCCAATACAACCTCAATATATCAATATTCAAGCATACTCAATCAATCAATTTTATCAAATCATGCTCAAATTGATTTTACCTAAATTTTACACTAATTCATTTCATGCTCATTTTGGCTCTGATACCATTGTTGGGTTTCTAGGTTAATTCCCAAGATCAAATAAGCATAGAAATCTGAATGAATAACAACGAAGAGTGGCGGAAACACACTTACATTGATCGGTTTTGGATGTGTTGCTCAACAAAATTTCCTTCCCTTCAAGCTTTGAATTCGGCCAAGGATGATTTGTTGAAGATGTTGAACAAGCTCCAAGCTTTAAGGAATCCAAGCTCTAAGATTAGGTTCCCTAACACCTTGTATGATTCTCTAATGTGCTAGCAAGATGGAAGAAAGAAAAATGACTTCCTTTCCCCTTAAGGAAGCTCACTGCAATGGCAACAGGAGAGAAGGAGTTTTGGCTTTTGTTTTAATTTGTTTTCCAAAAACAATTTTGTAAAAATAATTACCAAAGTTTGGTATTAGCTTTCAAAAAGTCAACAACCACTTTGGCTCCAATTTGGCATTAAATGCCCACACCAAACTCCATCATGAATAGTGACAACATGTCACTCACCAAAAAATGACTTTGACATCTATCACAAATAAATGACAAGTGTTGTGACTCGCGATGTGACTTGTAGGCCCCACTTGATTCGAAATACGAGTTGGCCCGCAAACACTTTCGGGCTCGATTTCACTAATTCCGAATTAACGAACTTCCGTCGCGACGTAATTAAATAATAATGCCTAGCGAAATTACTATTCATATCGCTAACGAATTAATTCTAAATTAACTCATTTGCCCGAATTAAAATCTAATTTTAATTCCACGTCGAAATCTAATTTCTTTTAATATATCGAATATATTATTTAACGATTAATTCCAAATTAATCTTTCTCTCTCTTCAAATAGTACTTTATCCAAGATAAAGTCTCTCCGTAATTAATCCCAGATTAATTAAGTTTGAATCATACGTCATCGGTGAATCTTCGGGAAGCGACCTAAGAGATCCCTGGATATGTTAGCAGTAAATCCGATCGTCGGACTATCCGAACACGTACGTACCTCGTACTATATTTTTACCGATTTACGAGACAAGGTTGGCTTCTAGCAAAGTGCCATGCCTACCCAATTCTCCAGAAATATTCTTAATGGAATATATGATCTATATCAGGCGTAGTATACTGTAGTATTGTGTATTGCGATCCAGTATCAGATGTCACGTGCAAGGCCTGGGGCTGGAATAGTGTCTGCCTCATACGAAGCACATCGAATATCAAGCAACTAGTCTATTTGAATCGGATAATCCTGACCTTGTCATATTATCCCAATGGTTGCAACATAATAGAAAACCAGTTCTGAATCCCTGTGTGATCATAATCTCCATATGTCTGAAGTGATACTTCCGTCTTGACATCACATCCAATACACTGCGATTCTCAATAAACCCAGAAGAGGCGTACGCAGAACCTGTTAAAGTTCTGGATGACCAAAACCAAAGCGCATCGATTGTCATAAGTACTAGCGATGCAAGTCTCAGGTTAAGACCAAATACACCTACCCTGAAGCGGACTCCCATAGACACATATAAATACTACCAATTGGATTCCGCGGGGTCTATCCAGAGCGATCTTGTTTTCCGTACCATCGGTAAAACACAACCTTCTATCGCACTTGCCTAAATATCCAATACTTAAATATATGAGCACTATGCCGTTATGCCCTCACAACGCGCACAAGTGCAATACTAGTCTATTCCGCATTATCGATGTCCAATCTCGATAATATTACGACTATGGATATTTAATGATTAAACCTTTATGTATTGATACTGTCTCCTATCATCTCAATCCAGAACTAATCATAAGGACTTTTACCATTTATATATCAAAGTAAATAAATTACAAAATGGTAAAAGGTAATTTCATTACTACATAGTTAATTTTGTACAAAAACACAATATCTTTTACAAACAGTGACGATATGGGTCATAACTGTCCAACAGTTATCATCGCTGTGAGTCTTCTAAAGCTCCAGCTCAAGTAACTGATCAGGTCTAGGCTTAGGCCCAAGAGGTGTCTCTATAGTATATAGCAGCCTCTCGGATCCAAGGATAATCCTCAGATTCATTTCCCAATCGGAAAAGTTTGTGCCCTTAAAGACATTTTCGCCCATGATAATATTGTTGGTTTTATTCTAGGTCCCAAGATCATCAAACAAGCATGAAGATGTGTGAAATACATATCAAAGAAGTTGCAGAATACTTACATCGATCGGTTGAGACGAAACAACGAACAAAACTCCAAGTTTTAGTCCTTCAAAGTGGCGCCATTTGTGTGCAGTCCACTGCTCAAAAATTTCAGTTTTTGAGTCTTCAAGAATCCAAGATTTGAGCTCCAAATCTTCGTCAAACGATTCCCGGCTCGTGGGTGGGTTTCCCTAACACCTTCGTATAACTCTCGGTGTGCTAGCACTTGGCTATTTAGCCACAAATCATGCCCTAAAAGGCATCATCATTCACGCCCAAAGCAGTGCAGTCCACTGCCTTGGGCGTGAGCTTGGAGAGGGAAGAGAGATGAGATTTTGATTTAGGTTAAGGGAAAATGTGTCCAACACTTACCTTTTATATTTTCCAAAATATATTAAATCATTTACCAATTGTTTTATGCCTTTTAAAACAATAAAAAACAAATGTAAATGTTTATATTAATTCTTTTAAACTTGGTAAAAGGTGAAAGTGAAAAGCATTTTACTTTTCCAAAAAAGTCAAAACTTTTCCCCCCAAAATTTTCCCTCCAAATCTCAATGGTCAAAGTCAAAGAGTCAAAGTTACTTTTCCAAAAAGCGATTTGACTTTTACGACTTGCGATGTGATTTGTGATGCGACTTACGGCACGTGATTCAAAATCGACGTAACGTCGCAAACACATTCCGAGCTCGGTTTCGATAATTCTAAATTAACGGTTATCTCGATGCCTCGTTAATAAATCCAATTTACTAATCATGTCGCTCGAGAATTAATTCTAAATTAATTCAAGTGCCCGAATTAAAATCTAATTTTAATTCCTAATCGAAATCCAATTTCGTTTAATATATCGAATATATTATTTATCGATTAATTCCAAATTAATCGTTCTCTCTCTTTAAATTGATATTTTATCCCAGATAAAATATCTCCGTAATTAATCCCAGATTAATTTTCTCTCTCTTCAAATTAATCCCAGATTAATGTATAATGCGAGTCATATATCATCGGTGTATCATTGGGAAGCGACCCATGATATCTCCGGATATGTTGGCAGTAAACTCGGTCGTCGGACTATCCGAACACGTAAGTACCAAGTATTACGTTTTACCGATTTACAAGACAAGGTTGGCCTCTAGCAAAGCGCCATGCCTACCCAATTCTCCTCGGAGAGTGCCAATAACTTTTAGATCTATCCTAGTAGATCCTTATTCCTAGAATGAATGTTGCATCTCCCAAGTAGTCTACGGAGAATTTTCATGAAAGTCAAGCTTTCACCTATTGTATTATGGGAATGTCATTTCCAAGAAATGATATATCATCATTATATAGGACAATCACTGTCAGTGCGCTCCCACTAACTTCTTATATACACAAGAATTATCTTCGTTTTGAATTAAATCATATACCATTATGATCTTATCAAAACGTTAGTTCCAAGAACTTAATGCTTGCTTCAATCTATAAATGGGTTGAATTATCTTGCAAACCTTATTTGCTTGTTTTGTTATGACAAAACCGTCAGGATGTTGTAAACATCCTCCAAAAGGTTTCTGTTTAAGGAAAGCGATTTTGACGTTCAGCTGCCATATTTCATAAATGAAATATATAGCATTAGCAAGCATCATCTGAATGGATTTAATCATGACAACGGTTATAAGGTTTCGTTGTAATCGACACAATGTTGATAACAATACATTTTCGCTACAAGCCTAGCTTTGTACGTTTGTATGTTTCCATCCATGTATGTCTTCCTTGAAGACTCATACAGTACCATTACGCACAATGCCTTCTGGTACAACAACCAGTGTCCAAACTTGGTTGGTATACATGGAATTCATTTCGGACTTCATGGCACTTTGCCATAATAGGGAGTCGATACCTTGTATCACTTCCTCATATGTAGCCGGTTCATCTTCCTCAATAAGATTGACATCTTCATGAGGTGAGATCAGAAATCCATACCTCTCAGGTTGTTTTCTAACTCTCTCCGACTTACACGGTTATTGTGTATTCGAAGATTATTGGTACAGTTTCATCCCTGATGAACTGTTTATGTTCCATGAGGACTCGGTTCCTGGAACAGTATTACTCCGATTTTCATCGAGTTTTACTTTCCTCCCACATACCACTGCATATAGATATTCCTCTTAGGAAAACCGCATGGAGAGAAACAATTACATTGTTCTCTAGTGAGTTCTATAAGTACTATACTTTGGTTTCCCTAGGATAACCTACAAATAGGCACTTATCCGATTTAGGTTCTAGTTTGGTATCATCCAAACATATGCCTAGCATTCCCAAATCTTCAGGAATGAGAAAACCATGTTTCTTTCTTGTTTATATCTAATATGTAGTCTTTCCAACAGATTTTTATGGAACTTTATTAAAAATAAGTATTGCACTGTTTAATACGTATCCCTAGATGGAAAATGGTAGCTCAGAGCGACTCATCATTAACCTTACTATTTCCAACAAAGTTTAGTTTTTCTGTTCGGACACACTGTCAAATTGAGGTGTTCCGGAAGGAGTCCACTACGAAAGAATACCATACTCTTTCAAATAGTCTAGAAACTATTGTTTAAGTATTTTCCACCACGGTCTAACCGTGACGATTTAATACTTTAGCCGGTCTTTCTGTCTACTTCGTGTCGAAACTCTTTGAATTTATCAAAAGTTTCTGTTTCGTGTTTCAAAAGAAACACATAACCATAACGCGATGCCATATCCGTAAAGGTTACAAAGTGTTTATATCCACCTCTAGCCTAGCTAGACATGGGGCCCACTTACGACGAAGGCTGACAGATCGGTGGCATTTGTACTTTTACCAAGTAAAAGGTGTTTTAGGCACTTTGCCTAATTAAACTAGATTCGTAGACATAATTTCAATTAGAATCAAATCCGTCCTAGTACCCACTCTTCGAAAGTGTGGATATACGAGTCTTGTTAATGTGTCCCAGATAACAATGCCACAAATAAGTCTCATCTGATTAATTCAGTTTGAGCTATTTGTTTGTCATGTTATATGTTGAGATTCATTTATATTCAAAATATAAATACTGTTATTCACATCTAATGTGTTTATCTCAATATCATTTTATCAATAAAACATTAAGTGTTCTAGAATATAAAGGTATACCCGCAATGGGTTAAACTTAGATATAGAGGTAATGTTTCTAGTCAAACTAGGTACATTTTAACAGTTTCCTAATTTAGGTACATGCCCAAAGGGCAGTTACAAAACTTAGGTTCTTACGGTTAAAACAACGACTTTCGTCTCGTTTCTGACTCGCAGGTTGATCTCAACTGAAGCCAATCTCCTGCTAATCAGCATATTCTGCACATCAGAACATATTCATGTACAACACTTAGTATCAAAAATCCAATTTTGAAACCAGTAGTGAACAAGTTTATGACAAACATACTTGAAGCCGGAGCCTTGCCCCGCTTTCACTTCCTTCATGTCTGCCTTGTCCATACGGCAGTCATGCTTCCAGTGACCCCGTTTTCCACAGTTTAGGCAGACATCTTGGGATATGTCCTTTGTCTTCCTAGAAGACTGTGACGAATTTGCCTTTTCCCTTTTCCACATCCTAGAAGCCTTCGGCCAAGCCTTGGCCATCTGGGATGTCGAAGTAAGATGCGTCTTGCGCTTCTTGCCCTTTTGCAAACTCTGGCTCTGTCTCCTTGAGCATAGCCATTAACTCTCCAAGAGCTTTCTATTGCAATTAGTACTTCTAAGATTTAAGGATAGATATATGAAGATCCTTTAATTTCAACATCATGGTTTAAAGATCTAATCTTTGGTTCTGACGATGAAATTAAGGAGTCATTGCGGCAAGTATAACAGATTAAGCACTAAAGTTATCATCACATGAATCTTCCAAAGATCGTGCTCTATTATTTGCTCAACTCCCGGCTTAGGCCCGAGATGTCACTTTATCAAATAAAATAACTTCTTGGTTCCCAGGACTATCTTGAGGTTTTAATCCCAATATGAAAATTGGAGCCATTTAAAGACATTTTCTCCCATGATTATGTTCTAAACGCTAGATTTCAGTTATCTTGATTTCACTAGTCCAACTATCCAATCAACGATTTCAGGTACAATCAAATATAATGATTACTATAGTCTAACTATATAATCAACTACTATTTGATTGGTTAAATTCAAATATATTGATTACTATAATCCAATTATTTAATAAACTATAAATGAAGTAGTTTGAATACAGTCCAATTGTTTAATTTAAAACAACAATTAAATATTAGTCCAACTAATATATTTATTTAAATAATGACGAAAAATTGAAATGAGCGCGTATTGGCAAGTATCTAAACGAAATTGTAAATTTAATACCTGCCTCCCACTATTTTTCGGTGAGCCTCTAACCCTATGTGGAGTACTCGGGAAACCTAATTTCCTAGTGGGCTAGGATCCCATTAAATAACACACAACCTTGACTTTGGCCAACAAGTTGTATGAAACTTAACTAGGTAGATCTCTAAGATCAATTAGATCTCATCCAATTCCTAGATCCAGTAGGTGGACCTCCAAGTCCGAAACATATATATAATATATACGCCAATATATCCAATATATTTTCCTAACCTTTTTCCATTGAATCAACTAAGCCTTGGCTTTGGCACAACAAGCTTAATGATTCCAGTAAAGCGGGACCCATTGACTTTGGAAAGCTTCGTAATCGATGTCGATGGACAAGAAGTGATCTTGATTTTGGCTAACAAATCACACTTGGACAAGACATGCGATATGAAACAAAGCCTTCATGATTCAAACACATCCGCGATGGACAAAGGTCTTGACTTTGGCAACAAACCAGTGCCAATCATGGATCTTGAGAGAGAATCACTCAATGGAAGGAAAACACTTAATATTTTTGAGGTTTTCCACGTAATTGGCAACCAATTAATTATCTTTAATTAGGTCTTATCATACACCCTTAAGCATGCATTCTAAAAGCATAATAGGCGCTATAAATAAATTAATAATGATATGCGGATGGATATATAATACATTTTGTTCCTATAACAAATCTCTCACTTTCCTCTCTCTCCTAGCACTATTCTTACTTCTACCCAATTATATAACACTTCGAAAGAAACCTCATTTACATTGAGGGGAATATGTGAGAAGAGAAATACAAAGAGTCAAGAGGTAATAGCTGGACACGCAGGTCCAATTTAATAAATTCTAAATTTATTACAACAATTTCCAAAATTGCCCTCACCCATCTAATATCCATCTGATATACATTATTCATACATCACATCTATGTATTCACACAAAGCATGTTATCAATCAATCCAATTAATTAATCTTTGATTAATGACCATCCAATGTTCAAATAACGATTTGATTTGCACGAGTCCAACTCATTTAAGAATAAGTACTCAAAGTACGTATTCTTGAATTATATCGAACTATAATATTAAATCCAATTTAATTCGTATTCAATACTAATTCTATATTTAATTCCAAATTAAATAATTACACTTTAAATGTGCTTTTGCGACTTAGATTCTAAATCTAATTTTAATGGGTCTCAAAGCCCAATTAACATCCAATGTCAATTTAATTAAAGTCCAATAGGCTTTCAATTAATTTATAAGGCATAGACTTTGGAAACCAAAGCCCAATAAGGAATCACCCTTTGCCACAAAATTAATTTTGGCCCAATTAAATTTTAAAGGCCCAATTATCATACTTGGACTTTATGGAAATTTATTTTAGGCCCAATTGGATCCAACCAATTATCCTAAACCAAACTTGGCCCAACCAAGTCCATTAAGCCCAAATACAACATTATTAGCCCAATTCTAAATTAAGCCCTATTAATTAAATCACAATATTCCAAATATCATAATTATTTAATTAAATTGTATTAGCCATAATTAATTAGTTAAATCAATATTTCCAAAACACCAATTATACTAATTAATCATGCTATAATTAATCAACTTATGTCCAACACAAATTGAAGCAAAATCAATCCCAACATGCACATTAAGCTCACGACAATGGCATATAAAATTATTCATTTTGATTCCAATCTAATTCAATCAACATTCAATATTTCTATCATGCCATCAACACATCCAATATGTCAAATTTCAAAAATTCCCATGAGCTTATCATAAGGTCATATTTGGCCAACATAAGGATTTTGGGAAAATTATTCTAATCAATTTTACTCAAATCCAATGATGCAAAACTCTAAGTAATTATCATCTAACATCAACCAAACACTCAATTTGAAGAAATCATGCATAAATCACAAAAGCCCCAAATTAAAGTTTATGAACCCGAATTCATTTCATGCTTAATCAAGGCTCTGATTCTAGGTCAAACCAAGATCAAATTAAGCATATGAAATCATGTGAATACGCAAAGTAAAGTAGTGGAAATTACTCACTTTGATCGGCTAAGTGAATGTAGGAGATAACAAAATTTCCAACCTTTTGTGTTGCTCCAAGCTCTCATTTCTTTTATATATGTTGAGCTTCCAAGCTTGATGAATGAGATTCCAAACTCATGGGAGTAGTTTCCCTATCACCTTTGTATGATCTCTTTACGTGCTTGCAAATGAAAAATTTGCAACAAATTATTTCCTTGTGATCTTGAAACTCTCGGCCAAGCCAAGAATTCTAGAGAGAATGAGAAGGCCATTCGGCCAAGGTGAAGAAAAGAAAGAGAATGAATTGTGTTGAGTGTAATTATTTTTCCAAAAATAAAATTATATACCAAATATAATATTTGGTAAATGTCACTCAAGCTTTCAAACTTGTGTAAGAAATAAGTTAACTAAAATCTCACCAACTTCTATCAACCAAAAAGCTAATAAAATTGACTAGGTGATGTGACCTGTGTGGGCCCCAGTTAAATTCAAAATTCGAGTGGGCTCGCAAACACATCCCGAGCTCGGATTCGTTAATTTCGAATTAACGAATTTTCCGTTGCGACTTAATTAAATCAAATTTAATTAAATAATTATGCCTAGCAAAATTACTATTCATATTGCTCACGAATTAATTCTAAATTAATTCGTTCACCCGAATTAAAATCCAATTTTAATTCTGTTATGAAATCGAATTTCATTTATTATATCGAATATATTATTTTATCGATTAATTCCAAATTAATCATTCTTTCTCTTCAAATAGTATTGTATTCCAAATAAAAACTCTCCGTAATTAATCCTAGATTAATTTTCTTGCTCTTCCAAATAATCTCAGATTAATTATGTTCGAGTCATACGGCATCGGTGAATCTTTGGGAAGTGACCCATGAGATCCCTGGATATGTTGGCAGTAAATCCGGTTATCGAAATATCCGAACACATGCGTACCTAGTGCCACGTTCTTACCGATTTACAAGACACGGTTGGCTTCTAGCAAAGCACCATGCCTACCCAATTCTTCAGAAATATTCTTTAAGGAATAAATAATCTATGTCAGACGTAGTATGCGTAGTATTACGTATTACGATGCAGTATCTGATGTCACATGCTAGGCCTGGGGCTGGAATTGTGTCTGCCCCGTACGAAGCATATATCGGATCTCTGGTAACTAGTTTCTATAATCGGATAAATATGACCTAGTCATATTATCCCGATGACTGCAATACTTAAGAGTACTAGTTCCGTATCCTATGTGATCATCATCTCCATATGACTGAAGTGATACTTACATCTTGACATCACACCAAATACACTACGACTCTCAATATACCCAGAAGAGGAGTACACAGAACCTAATAAAGCCCCGGACAACCAAAACCAAAGTATATTGATTGTAGCAAGTATTAGCGTTGCAAGTCTCAGGTTAAGACCAAATACACCTACCCTGAATAGGATTCTCATAGACATATAGTCATACTACCAATGGGATTCTGAGGGGTCTATCCAAAGCGAAGCTGTTCCCGTACCAGCGGTAAACACAATCTCCTATCACACTTGCATAAGTATCCAATACTTAAATATATGAGAACTATGTTGTTATGCTCCCACAACGCGCACAAGTGCAATACTAGTCTATTCCGCATTATCGATGTCCAATCTCGATAATACTACGACTAGGGATATTTAATGATTAAACCTTAGTGGATTAATACTGTCCCATATCTTATTAATCTGGAACTAATCATATGTACTTTTATCATTTATATATTCCGATAATCCAATTACAAATGATAAAAGAGAAATTTCCTTTATCGCATAGTTAATTTGTACAACAACACCATGTTCTGTACAAATAGTGATGTTATGGGACATTACTGTCCAACACGATTCATAAATACGAACAATTCATTTTTCCATAATATTACTTATTTAATAGTAGCACCTCTTGTCTTTTATACATATATTTGATCTAATTATGATTAGATCGAAACTAAATCTGATTTAGTGATACGTGTATATTATATAAAGACCCTAGGATTTACAAGGTAGTGCGCAGTTACAACGTAATTTTTAATTGACATTGGGAAGCGTCGCTATAAGTTGTATATCCTTAAATAAAGTTTCTGGTCAAGATTTACTAACAATGGTTGGTTAGTAAAATCCGCTAAGACTAGTACATGTCGTATATCGTGACTTGGTACGATGGTTTATCCCAATAAATCATGAGTCTCGGGAGACTCGTATAGATATATAGGTGTTTATTTGATAAACATTTAACAACTCACTGAAGATTTCCTAATATATGATACACCAACGTCAATAGAAATCTTCTCGAGTTGAGCTAGTATAGTGGTCCTTCGACTTGAGATACCACTGTGGATATATGAGTTATCCTCCACACTTTGATGACAGTCACATCACCGATTTATTTAGATCAGACCTCCACCTGTTCATTGGGTGTGGACTGATGCTCATGATATCTTGTGTGTATCAAGATAGAATCCGTCAGTCCTGTGCACATGGCATAGGTATCTTGTACGTGTTTACGATCTAGTAAATCCATGGTCGTAGTATAACTTTGGAAATCAGTTCCGAGTGTTATTTAGAGATGGTAAATTTAGAAAAGTCCACTATATTATACCGAAAGGATTTGATGTTCTTATCTATATACCACGTATAATATGGATAGACTGTGACAGAGGGATTATAAGTATATAATGATCTTGACTTGTATAGTTTAACGAGATTATCTGTGGTCGTCATAATTCATGAGTGGGTGAATATGGACACGAAATTAGATTTCGTGACGGATAAACCTAAACTTAGAGAGTCCCATAATATGAAGTATAATCGTTGAGCACTTGGACAACGCTTTATGAATAATACAGATTATTCATAATACTTCATCGGATTAAATGAGTTAATTCGAATCATTTAATCTGTTAAGAGAAAAAACATGCATAAAGGCATTTTTGGTCAATTGTAATTATTGTGTATTTATATTTGATAAATAATTCGATTACCTACACATTAATTAATTGTGAAATAAGACCTTGACACATGCCATTAATATATGTATTTTTTATTTAATGTGAATAAAATACAATATATATATATTATAATAATAATTATATTAATTAATTATTTAGATATTTAAATGTTAAATATTTGAATAATTAATAATGTCTATATTACATAAATGTTATGAAATATATTTAATTATTATTGACACAAGTGGAATATTTTAATTAAGCTTAAGTGTGCAAATTTGATTTGTCAAACTTAAAGCTTATCTAACCTTGTTTTTAATTTAATGAAATTAAAATGCAAAAAATGACCAAAATAACCCTAAAAGTCGATCACTCCTTGTTTTTTTTAGAAAATTTTATTTTCTTCATTATTCACTCCTTCATGGTCGAAAATGAACTCCTAAATACTCTCCAAATATTGCTTGATGATTCAAGTAAAAGAAAAGAAGAAAATCAAGAAAAAAAGCTAAGGAATTAAAGGATTAAAGGTAATTCTACAAATCCCTAAGCTTATAAATTTTGTTTCTTATTTCTTGAAGATCTAGTGAGATCTAGGGTTTCTTCTTTTCTATAAATTTGGGGCTTTTGGTTTTGGAAGATGGATTTGGAGGCATATTGTATATGTGAAGTTGATTTGGATGATATTATTGTAATATTTGTTCAAATTGATCATTTTATGATATGCTTTCATTCTAGAGTGTTATGACCACTCTTGTAATGCCTAGAATTGTTCTTTGGTGGTTCATTTGTAGTGACTTTGGTTGGTGTTAAGATTAATTAGATTAACGTTGAAAAAGTTAGATTAAAGCATGAAAGATTGATAATTATTGCTTCTGGATCAGATCTTGACATAATATTCATATGGTGATGAAAATAACGTCATATAAATGTATTGGATGTGTTTTGGGTATTTTTCTGGAAACTGTTTCGGAGTTGAAATAAGCGAAAACGCCGAAAAAAACGCATTACCAGGTGACTTTTGAGCCAACCGGGTGACAGTGCCTAAACAGTGATTTTTTCACTGTTTGGGAAGCCCATGAACTGCCCTAATAATATTGGAGCTGACCTGAGCAGCCCTCATGTGTATTGAGTAGTCGGTTCGGTCAAAAATGTATTTCATATTATTTTGCGGAAAAATATATTTCATAAAAGTTTCGCGATGTTTCTTAACTATTTATGTTGCTATTTGATATCGAATAAATATGTTTAGGTGAAATATGAAAAAATTATTCATATTGGATATTGAATAATTTATTCGATAATTTAAAAAGTTTAAAATTATGATTTCGTCCGAATCGCGTTTTCGCTGCCCTTTGCCCAAAAACCCCAACAAAACACACACTCCTCATGCAATATAGGGAATTTGTTTTCTAATTTTTTTTTTTATTTATCTCAAAATTTAAATTTGTCTCAAAATATAAATTTTTGACTAAAAAAGGTAAAAAAATGACTTATATTTATAAGAGAATAATAATTTCAAACAAACCATTTTCAAATACTCATATATGTTTCATCTGAAATCCAAATCACAATATGTAAAAATACACATACACATAACATTCATACCTACAATTTCATTATAAACTTCTCACAAATTCACATTTACTTAAGATCAAAATTAGCCCTAAAGCTTTACGTTGCATATACTTCACATTGACCTTCGTTATAGTCATATTTTTAACTTAGTCACATCAGTGATGGAAATTTTCATTATGTATACCTAAGTCATATTATTTACCTTCAATCACATTACCGACCCTCAGTCACATTGACTACGGTCACAATAATATTTTATTTAAGTCACAAATAAATAAGTCATAGTCATATTTTTTCCAAAGTTATAATGTGATTATCACTCATTGGTATGTCTGAATCATATTTGTGATCTCATTCATATTGTGTCATTTACTTACAATTGTAACATCAGTTACATTACTGATCATTAGTCACATTTGTGACCTCAGTCAATTTAGTTATCTGGATCATATTGCAGACCCTTTATCATATTGAGTATAATCTTATTACCAATTTTTATCACATTAGTTACCTCAGCCACATTGCCGACCATCAGCCACATTACCGACCCTCAGTCATATTGAGTATATTTATAATTATGATTTTTTGTCACATTGTCAACCCTCAGTCGCATTAATTACCTCAATTACATTACTGACATAGTTATATTAAACACATTCACAATTATGACCTCAATTATATTACCGATCATCGGTCACACTTGTGATCTCAGTCCCATTGCTGACCTTTAGTCACATTATCGACCATCAGATACAATGAGAAAAATCATATTTGTGACCTGTCACATTATGAATATATTTTTTTACCGACAGTCAAAAAATGTCTATCAATTAGGTGTATAGATAATAGCCGGAGTTTGTTATGGATTAAACAAAAATGATTTTAATCGGAGAATGAGCACAATTGTTCTTATCCTATAATAGAGTTCTCGTCTTACCTTCCCAATCGTCTAGAGGCACTTAACTTAAGGAATGACCATCATCTTTTTGATTGCCTCTTTTTCACTAAGACTATAAAAGAACGAAAAAAGAGATAGATGCATGAAACTTGTCTTTGATTAAAAAGTATGCTTTATAAGTGTCTTTGTAAGTGTGATTGTAGGAATTTATAACTCTCTGAATGTTTATTTTTTTATGCCTAGTCACAATGTGACTATAAGTGACTTAATCCACACATACAAAAACAAGGAGTTAATATTTAGTGTGTATTAAAATAAAAATATGTACTTTCAAAACACAATGTCCAAAGGAGAGTTATAGTGTTAATATGTATCTGGTCTTCCACACTTTTTTTATAAAAAAGTTTTAAAATATATTATTGTTCACGTGAACTATAATCTTTTTTTGCTTTATTATTGTGTTGTTGTTTTTTTAAAAAATTATGTTGTTTTTACTTTTTTGTTATTTTGTGTGTAATATATATATATATATATATATGTGTATGTGTGTTGATTTTCTTTGGTGTTTTTATTCAAAAAAAATTATTCATAAACCAATAATAAAATTTTGACTAACCAAATGGAATTGTTGTTCAAAGATGGCAGTGTAAAGAGTTTTTGCTCTTGAAACGCATCTCAGTATAGTTCGTAACAAGTTATTTTTGTTAATTTCTTTTTGAATCATTCAAATTTGTGAATTTTCCATAATTTTGATTAAAGTTTGATTTTCATATGCTCATTTGACAAGTATTATCAACATAGATGGTAACATATGATCATGGGTTGTAAGTGAAAGTTTTTTAATATTCAATTTTCTAGTTTGTTAGAGATAACACCTAAAGGTTGTGGAATTTGTGTGTTTATTTAAAAAAATATATATATAAAACATAAAAAAGTAACCAAACTTTTACGTAGTGACCAGATAGATTGCCTCAGCGACCAATGATTGTTCCCGTAAAATGACAAGACTTGAGTTGTCTTAATTAAAAAAAAAATATGTGTGAATAATTTTGATTTCTTATCTTCTCTAACTCGAGTAATTAGGTTCGGATGGGTGTTTTTACACTTAATGCCCTAATGCCAACTGATCTGTGAGTCACTGGCCCAAAGCTCGTTACATGAGTTAAAGAAAAAGCTTAAGGAAATCAGACACTTCTTCTTTTTGATATCTGAGATCCGAGTAATTGAGAAAGCCAACTGGTTTGGGAGTCATTGGCCCAAAGCTCGTTACAAGGGCTAAAGATGTATTATTAAAAAAATAAAATAAAAACAAAATAAATTTTTATATAAATAAATTATTATTGCCTAAATGTGTGAATTCTGATATAACTTTAGGACAAAAATATTATTCTCTTTTCAACAAGACATGTGAATTATGTGGGCACAATGAATTGATTGATATTTTATCTTATGTGTATGGAAGAAGAGTAAAAAGTACAAGAGAATTTACTTATTTAATAATTTAGAAAGAAATAAAATAATTACTAACTTTGATAAGAGTTTGTTTATTTAATTTTCGCTTAAATTACTAGGGACTAATAATAAGCTGGTTTAGGGGGGAGGGGTATGATGAACACTAAAAAATGTACATTTAATAAGAAAAAGTAATCATTTTACACTTATAGTTTCATTAATCCCCTTAATTAAGCACATTTGTGAAATAACAAGTAAATCTATGTGTTATATATTTTTATTGTAATTTTTATTTCTTATATAAGTGAAATAATATTTTGGATGCATAACTAGAAAAATGGACGTGATATTTGGATTTTGGAGGGCATAAACTTGAAAGAGCGTTCTAATAGTAAACAATTCCGGAAACTTTAATTTTGTAAAATTTTCGTATTTTAGCCATATCCTTTTACTCTGATATCGAATTTAGGCGATTCCAGTTCCACATGAAAGAGTACTCAAATATCTACAATGTTACTCTTGATAAGATTTTCTAGTTTTGAGATTTTCAATGTCGAAATTAGTGAATAAGCCAATATATATTGCATGTAAATTTAGTTATTAGAAAACAAAATAAAAAAATAAAGTTGAAATGTCACAATCCACCTTTTGGTGGATTATGATAAATATTTACAAAATGATCAACAAAATAAAAAAAAAAAATCAATAAAAGGAAAAAGAAAAAAAACTAGTAAAAGTTTTTTTTTTTAATATTTGATTTGGAACGTTGTAATTAGAGTAATGAACATTTCTTCTATAAATAGAGGTGCTCACATCTCATTTTCTTCATACTTATTTCATTTTCTGTCTTAAAGAATTTGGAAGAAGTGTCTTGTGTGTTTTATTTTCATGTAGAAATGTCTTGTGTATTTTATTTTTCATGTAATCTTTTTTCTTTCAGTAATGAAATTATGTAAGTTTTTATTTAAATCATGAGTAGCTAATTCCATTATACTCGGGTAAATGGTGAAACTCTAAATATGTAAATATAAATTAATCTTACTTATATTATAATATATGAATTATAATCTAAAAATTAATATTTAATATTCTATTATTGTTGATGGTGGATTTCAGCCCCCAGAAGCCAGAAGCTCGATGATTGGTATAAAAGAGATTTCCATTTCCGAGTTTCAAGGGTCCGAGCCCAAGAAACGTGGACTTCAGGTGATATGAAACTGAATACGAAAAAGATGATATCCAATCCAAGATCTAGAAGACCCCCAAAAAATATGTCCTTGAAAACCCTTGGAGATAGCCTCAGATGAATTTTGAAAGCAAAATGGACGCCACAAAGGATGCCAACCCTTTGATAAGTCTTTGTTCAATCATTGAACGATGATAAAATTTGCTTAATCGCAAGAAGGTTACTATTCACACACTAAAAATTGGATCTTTCATTAATAGTTGTTTTTGTATTTAAATAGTGACATGCTCAAATCCTAAGAGAGCTAAAAAGTCTAAAATAGCTTTAAACTATCCATTACTAATTAAAAGCCCATAAATCATAATTTTTTGCCCATTTTGAACCCACAGTTAAAGAAATAAACTAACCCAAATAATAAATAAAACGGTCATCCTCGTTGGTTTCATACATGCAAATAAATAATAAATAAGCCTAAACAAACGAAATCGAACCATGCTGCTCCTCGATGACTTGGGTCAAGTGTATAACTCTTGAACCCTGTTCTTTGAAGTCCAATTGGTCTTGAATGTGCTTATTCAATTCAGCTACATGACGTTGGGCCAGGCCTGCCATAGCGTCCTTGATCTTTTGAGCTCTGTGTTTTATAATTGATCCAACTGGTACATGGATTGGATCAATTATGGTCTGGACCGAACCAGGTGCAGCTAGGATCACATCATGCCCTCCCTCTTGAAAAGGATTCGACCTCGAATCGACACCTGTATCAAATGGGGACAAATCAACAACATTAAATGAAACAGAAACATACTCACCAGACAGATCAAGCTTATATGTATTATCATTGATCCTTTCGACGAATTAAAAATGACCATCTCCCCGAGGTTGAAGCTTGGATCTCCACTGAGATAGGAACCTCTCCTTATGCATGTGTAGCCAAACCCAATCACCAGGCTCAAACACCACACGTTTACGGCCTTTATTCGCATGAGAAGCGTACTGCTCATTTTTCCATAATATGTGTTCACGTGCTTTCTCATGGATTTGTTTCACCAATTCTGCTTTCTTTTTCCCATCTAAACCTACTCTTTCCTCAACATGAAAAGGCAATAAATCCAATGGCGTTTGTGGGTTAAATCCATATACAATTTCTAAAGGTGAATATGAAGTAGAAGAATGAATGCACCTATTGTATGCAAACTCTATAAATGGCAAACACTCTTCCCATGATTTTAAATTCTTAGTGACTATGGTACAAAGTAATTGAGTCAATGTCCTATTGACCACTTCTGTCTGTCCATATATTTGAGGATGACACGTAGTAAGATAAAGTAATTTAGTCTCAATTTTACCCAACAAAACCTTCCAGAAATGACTCAAGAACTTGACATCTCTATCTGAAACTATACTCCTAGGAATCCTGTGTAGCCGTACTACCTCTCTAAAGAATAAGTCTGCTACATTAGTAGCATTATCAGTTTTATGGCATGCAATGAAGTGTTCCATCTTGCTAAATCTATCAACCACTACAAAAATAGAATCCTTACATCGTTTAATCCTAGGTAAACCTAACATAAAATCCATCGAAATATCTACCCATGGTTCACTAGGTACAGATTGTTGGGAAATCTCTAAGTCTCGAGGATCGATTAACAAGCAAGAAACAAATGCGAATACATCAAGAAGTTGCGAAATACTCACAATGATCAGTTGAGCGATGCGACGAAGAACAAAAATCCAAGCTTCTCCCTCCTCCAAGGCTCGGCAGTGGACTGTTTTGGTCTTCAAAGAATTCGGCCTTGTGTGGTCTTCATGAAGCTCCAAGTTTTCGTGAACAAAATGAGAGAAAAATAAGCCCCCTTGGGCGTGAATCAAAGAGAGAGAAGAAGTGAGAGAGTGTTAGGTTAATTGATTTGAAAACCCAATTAAAAACATATACCAAATTCTTGTGTAAAGCTTTCAAAAAGTCAACATAAAATTTGGCTCCAAGAATATAATAACAATATATGTCATTCAAGCTTTCAAAAAGCTTTCCAACCACTCACATCAAGTCACATCACTTAATCAATCAAGTGACAAGTTGTCACATCACTCAAAGTGACTAATGATTTGAAGTTTGATGTAACTATTGATTTGACACTTGATGTGACTTGCGTGCCGTACTCGAATTCGAAATACGAGTGCGCTCGCAAACACTCCCAGGCTCGGATTCGTTAATTCCAAATTAATAAATTTTTCGTTGAATCGTAATTAATTAATTATGCATAGCAAAATCACTATTTACGTCGCTAACGAATTAATTCTAAATTAACTCATTCGCTTGAATTAAAATCTAATTTTAATTCCGCGTCGAAATCCAATTTCGATTAATATATCGAATATATTAATTTTTCGATTAATTTCAAATTAATCATTCTCTCTCTTTAAATGATATTTTATCCTAGATAAAATATCTCCGTAATTAATCCCATATTAATTTTCTCTCTCATCTAATTAATCCCAGATTAATAAAGTGCGAGTCATACGTCATCGGTGAATCTTCAGGAAGCGACCCATGAGATCCCCGGATATGTTGGCAGTAAATACGGTTATCGGACTATCCGAATACATACGTACCTAGTACTACATTTGACCAATTTACAGGACAAGGTTGGCTTCTAGCAAAGCGCCATGCCTACCCAATTCTCCAGAAACATGCTTACAGGAATAAGCGATCTATATCAGACGTAGTATACGTAGTATCATGTATTTCGATCCAGTATCAGATGTCACGTGTTAGGCCTGGGGCTGGAATTGTGTCTGCCTCGCACGAAGCACATGTCAGATGTCTGGTAACTAGTCTCTATAATCGGATATACATGACCTAGTCATAATATCCCGATGACTGCAATACTTAAGAGTACTAGTACCGTATCCTACGTGACTTCATCTCCACTATGACTGGAGTGATACTTCCATCTTGACATCACACCCAATACACTACGATTCTCAATATACCCAGCAGAGGTGTACACAGAACCTGTTAAAGCCTTGGACGACCAAAACTAAAGTATATTGATTGTCGCAAGTATTAGCGGTGCAAGTCTCAGGTTAAGACCAAATACACCTACCTTGATTTCGGACTTCCATAGACACATAGTCATACTACCAATGGAATTCCGAGGGGGTCTATCCAGAGTGAAGTTGTTTTCCATACCATCGGTAAAACACAACCTCATATTACACTTACATGAGTATCCTATACCTAAATATATGAGAACTATGCTATTGTGCCCTCACAACGCGCACAAGTGTAATACTAGTCTTTTACGCATTATCGATGTCCAATCTCGATAATACTCTGACAAGGGATGTTTAATGATTAAACCTTCATGGACTGATACTGTTTCATATCATCTAAATCCAGTAACTAATCATATGGACCTCCTATCATTTATACATCTAGGTGATCTAATCACAAATGATAAGAGTGCAATCTCCTTTGTCACATAGTTAATTTGTACAACAACACCATGATTTGTACAAATAGTGACGCTATGGGTCATAATTGTCCAACACAGATAATGAAGTATATAATCAATGAGGCTTCACCCTAGATTTGGCCTTCCTTCAAGTGAGACACCGATCACAAATTCACTCTACATCACGTTTCATCCTAGGCCAGTAAAAATACTTCTTTAAGGTTTCTAGGGTCTTACTAATTCCAAAATGTCCCATTAGTCCGATTCTATGAGCCTCTCTCACTAATAGCTCACGCATACTATAAAAAGGAATTCATAACTTATTTCTCTAAACAGAATTCCCTCATGCTGGTAGAATTTACTAAATACAGATCTAATACATGCAGCATATATATCAGAAAAATCCATATCACATGTATCAAGCTCTTTAACAAATTCAAACCCTAACATTTTAGCACCTAAAGAAGTAAGTGAAACATACCTGCATGACAAGACATCTGCAACTATATTTTCCTTACCTTGTTTGTAGCGAATGACGTACGAGAATGTCTCTACAAATTCAATCCATTTAGCATGCGTCTTGTTTAGTTTTCATTGTCCTTTAAGGTGTTTCAAACTCTCATGATCTGTGTGTATCACGAACTCCTTGGGCCATAGGAAATGCTGCCAATTCTTCAGTGCTCGAACAAGTGCATACAAATCCTTATCGTACGTGGGATACCTCAAAGCCGCTGATACGTACATGAAAATGTACATTAAAACATCACTTATCTAGGCTTATTGTTAAGCATTTAGTTATATATTTTATGTTTTAGTACATAATTTCTATTGTTATATTAATTTAAAAATGTTTATTATTTACACTAATTTAGTGAATTTTATTTGTAGGAATATTAATACATGGATCCGGAATATTTACAGGTATTTTGGGAACTTCTGGGAAGACACAGGACGAACAGGAGCATTGGCGCCATGGCGCCAAAATTACATACATTTTCCAGTGAGAATGGCGCCATGGCGCCATTCATCAACACATTATGGCGCCATGGCGCCATAATGCAAGAAGACAATTGGTGCCATGGCGCCAAGTAATTGAAGCAGAATAATGAGGCGCCATGGCGCCACCAATATGCAGCATCATTGGCGCCATGGTGCCACCTCATCATACAACCCGCCAGGCCAAAACTCCCGAGAGTTTGGCGCCGCGGCGCCCACTTAATGAGCCGCGGCTCTAAGACCGATGCCCTAAAAAAATAGATCTCCACCTTTTCCCAGAAAGACAGTGAGACCCTTTATCAAACATGGGAGAGGTATAAGGAGTTGTTAGCAAGTTGCCCTCACCATGGATTTGAGAGTTGGCGTTTAGTTAGTTACTTCTATGATGGGTTGACACCTAGGGAGCGCCAATTCCTTGAGACGATGTGTAATGGTGAGTTTATCCGAAACGATCCTGATGAGACCCTCGAGTACCTAGATGACCTAGCTAAGAAGTCTCATACCTGGACTGGACCTAATTCCATGGATAGCACTGATGGGACACACCTCACTCCTCCCAGCAGAAGCTTACAAAACTTTAGGGAAGAGGATGATCTTAAGGCACAAGTTGAGCTATTGACCAAACAAATAGAAGCCTTAAAATTCAGAGATAGGAGGACTATATATTCAGTAGCCCAGCTGTAGGACACAGAACTTGGGCGACGCATGCTGTTCTAGACTCAGGGCCTAGTTGAGAGTACGGAATAGTCCGTGGGGAACTAAACTGGAGAATAATGGAGTCGCCACCCGGTGTGAACCGGGACAAAGGTTTAAGGCCGCACTCACCCCTCGCAAGGGAAGACCTCAAACCGTTGGGTTCGGAATGGTCCCTTACTTTTGTCATCGTGATGATATAATTTGTGCAATAAATCGACCGCATCTACTCAATAATCATGTTCAAAGGTCACCTAGATCTAATATGCTTCCGTCTAACTAACTCCTAATCTAAGTTTACATGCTCGAATGTAAGTCTTTAAACAATAAACACACAATATCACACATTGAACATATTAAGCCATCAAACCAACGTAAACAAATAATTACTTAAACATAAATATAAACTAAACTAAATATCATGCATAAAAAGAACATAATCATGCTTTAAAATTAACTAACGAAACTAAATTAAACCATGCTTAAAATAATAAATAAACAACCTAGAACTACAACATGCTCAAATACAAATTTGGATGGGACGAGATACATGTATCTTAAGTGGTACGTGGCATTGTGTCCCGAGTGCAGACCATACTACCCGTCCATTCGGAATCGGCTATGGAATTTACGTCCGGGTTTCCATTCGATATACCACAAAAGGGAACACATATCCCCCTCATCCAACAATCAAATCATGCCTCAAACGACTCTCATGCAATTATATATCAAAAATAAATAAATAAAACGAAAGAAGATAAGTAAAAGGGTGCCCTCAGGTCTAACCTCTTTTGTCGTCTCAAGAAAGGGCGTTACACGTCCGTTGGAAGGGCGAATGATCCGATACTTTTCCGATTTGTTTGCTCAACGTCTTTCCTTGCTGTTTTGATGCTTGGGCTGCTGTTTTAAGTCCGTTTTGCTGCTGTTTTGCTGCTGCGTTTCAAGTCGCTGTTTTGGTCGATTAGTGGACTGTTTCGGGTGATTTGGAAGGCTAAAAGGGTGCGATTTTTGGTGATTTTTTAGGGGGGTCTTGTGCAGTTTTTTGGTGTTTCGGGGACTGTTTTGAGGGCTCAAATCACTGCAGAAACGTTCAGGTCAGTGGGCTGATTTGTGGCAGTAAAAGTGCAGTGCAGTGAGTGTTTTCTGGGCTATTTTGGGCGTTGGATGGGGGCTGTGTGTGGGGGTTGATTGTGCGACTTTGGGGCAATGTTTGGGGCTATTTTAAGGCTTGTTTAGGGGCTGTGAGTGGTGGCTAAGGTGCTGCAGAAGGGGGGTTTGTGATAGCTTTAGGCGTGAAGGTGATGGATGGTGATGGATGAAGGCTTGAGGTTCACGGCAATGGGGGAGTCTTGGAAGTGCTTGGGCGTGAACAAGAAGGCTTGGGCGAGTGTCTTAGGCGTGTGAGAGAGGTATGTGAGCTAGCGTTGTGAATGGGGGGTGAAGGCCTCTTTTTATAGGCAAAGGAGAGGAAGCTTTCCTTATACGACTAGGAGTAGGATTTCCATTGATGGTGACATCTTCTTAATAAGGAATAGACCTCCTTATTTGGATTTGTGATTGGATTTGATTTGGTAGGGATTTGATTTGATTTATTTTATTTAGGTAAGGATTTTACAAGATTTTAGCATGTGATAAATGTGCATATACCTAAATAAAGGCACTATGGGCGTGAATCACCCCCCTTGGGCATTGGCTTGGTTTGACTTGGGTATTTTGGGTTTGGTTTGGGTTTGGTTTGGGTTTTGGGCCATAGGTAAACTTTGAAACGGAAGTCCAACAAGCATCCGAAGCTAAATAACTCAGATAAAATCCAACAAAAATTTTAATTTCCAACTTTACCCTTCCAACGTTCGTTTCCCATGACTTTCATGACTAAAGAAGTAGTTGTCTCCATACGAGACTCATCATCGGGCTGATATGCAAAAATGCAATGCCTACACCAGCTAGAATCCCAAGAGCGCCCTGGGTATGATGAGATTAGGGGACCATGTGAGGAACAATGTCATAATGTAGGGATGTACCAAAATTCTTATACCTCATACCCAGACACCCATAATCCTAGCTGGAGGAACCATCCCAACCTTAGTTGGAAGCAGGAGTCCCATCAGCCGAGTCAAACATCACCACCTAGAGGATACAGTACCCCGCAGTATCACACACCTATGGTTTCTAGAAATTCTCTAGAGGATACAGTGCAAGCATTTGTGGAAGCCCAGAAGGTGATCGTGGAAACCCAGAATAAAACAAACTAAAGGTTTGAGTCATTTATAGCTCAAGTAGTAGAAGATAATAGGGAGATTAAGAGTCAGATCTCTAGGTTAACTAATGTCTTGAGTGTGCGCGAACAAGAAAAATTCCCATCTCAGGCTCAACCAAATCCACAAGGCCAACACATGGCACAGGCTAATCACGAAACAACTAATGTGAAAGGTGTTAATGCTATATTCACTAGAAGTGGTAAAGAGGTAGGGACACAGGATATTCCCAAAACTGTAGGAGACCCTAAAGATATTGATACCATCACCCCACAGGAAGATCAAGAGCCACCTTACCAGGGTAGAGTACCATTTCCTCAAGCCCTTAGGCCCAATATCAGAGCTGCAGACCCAAACGGTGAGATCCTAGAACATCTTAAGCAAGTAAAGATCAACCTTTCGTTGTTACATGTAATCAAACAGGTTCCCACATACGCTAAGATTTTAAAGGATCTATGTACTATGAAGAAGAAGTATCACGTGAAAAAGACTGCATTCTTGACAGAGCAGGCAAGTGCAGTAATTGAACAGAGGACTCCGCCAAAGTATAAAGATCCAAGATGTCCCACCATTACCTGCCACATTGGCACCCATGAGTTTGGTCAAGCACTATTAGATTTAAGTGCTAGTGTTAATCTCATGCCATATTCGATTTATGTGCAGTTAGGGCTTGGCGAGATTAAACCTACATCAGTAGCTTTACAGTTAGCTGACCGATCCATTAGAACACCACGGGGAGTAGTCGAGGATGTCTTAGTTCAAATTGATAAATTCTACTACCCCTTTGACTTCCTAATTTTAGATACCCAGTCTGTGGTTAATGTTGAGTCCAAAATTCCGCTTATCTTAGGTAGACCTTTTCTTGCTACAGCTAATGCCCTTATTAATTGCAGGAACGGTCTAATGAAACTATCATTTGGAAAAATGACTCTAGAGGTGAATATTTTTCATGTTGAAAAACAACCACGGGATGATGATGAGTGTCAAGGTACATACATGCTCGAAGCAGTCCTGCCAAAAACAACTTCTCTATAACATGAATCAAATGCTCTTGAAGTGAAAATGATCCTAAAGAATCATAAAAGAAGGAAAAGAAGAGTTCGTGTTCAATTGAAGATGATACCTGGAAAGTTAAAAAGGGGGTTAAATCAACGTTTTAATATGTGCAGTCAAGATTTTCAACCACCAGACCATGGAGGATCAGTGGATACACTGCCCCACAAGACAGAAATTCCCCCCATGCCTTTATCAGTACGCTCGATGGAAACCACCATGACAACTTGAGTGCTTGCGTCTGGCTGAAGACATTAAACTTAGCGCTAGCAGGGAGGCAACCCTTGAATTTGCATTTATTTTAATTTATTTATTTTATTTACTTTAGTTCTACTTTATTGTGTGCTAATTGCGTGTTTCATTTTTTATTTTGCATGAGTGTTTATACAGGAGTCAGCACAACCTACACAGCCACACAACTCCGCGTCTGGTAGTGTTGTTCCTTAATCTTTTTTTCTTTATATTTATCTTACATTGAGGACAATGCAAGTTTTAAGTGTGGGGGTGTATGCATGCGCATGATAATACCTGTCATAAATACATATACAAAAAATTATTTTGTTTTGTTTTTAGTCTCTGATAGTTAAACATAGTTCCTATGAAGATATTGTCTGTGTTAGGAAGAAATCTTAGAAACGATAAGTCCTTTAATATACTTTTATCTGATGACTTGAGTAGTTTATCTATGTTAGAATCGTAAGCAATTAATTATGGGTTTTTAGCAGTGAAAGCCTGAGTAGTTAACAAAGTGACTAGTTGAAGAAATTGTATGTCGATGAATGACCGTTTGCTTAGATATCTAACCTGATTTGCTTGTGTTATGACGTAAGGTATGGTTGCAAATAAAAGAAAAAGTCTCTGAAGAAATACATTGAACCACCTATAACCGATAAGCGTGAAGCTACCCATGGGCGAGTATTAGGACCACCATAAGGAGAAATGCTACCTTAAAGGGTAGGTGTGTTGAAAGAAAAATTCAAAAGAAAAAGCAACAAGAGACGAGAAAGAAAAGAAAAAAAAAACATACCATATTGAGCACACATAAAAAGCAACTACAGAGCTTAATTGAGATATCTAGGTTGGTTAGACCCATCGACCCCGATTTTTAAACGAAATCATTGAGTTGGCTTACCTAGGAATAAAGCTGTGAACGAACCTTAGTGCACACACACACTGTGAGTCTAGCTTAGATGATTTATTCATAGATTTAGATTTGAGTTGCGTTGAGTACTTTTAAAGTTCTATGGTTTCATTAATATGCATTCTCTGAGGACAAACTTATGTGAAACTATTGGGACTATTTAATTTTTATTTTTATTTTGCATGATTGTATGTTTTGGATGACGTTTGTGGGTATCGTCGCTGTAAGCCCTCACGAGACTATAACTCGTCCACTAGGGACACCTAGGGGTTTAAAGGCTTGTTGCATACGCTAAATGCAATCGTGATCCCTACGAAAGTGGCTTTGATAGTTAGTTTATTTATTTTCATTTTATTTTACGCTTGAATTGCTAGAGACTAGCAATAAGCTGGTTGGGGGTTGTGATACGTACATGAAAATGTACATTAAAACATCACTTATCTAGGCTTATTGTTAAGCATTTAGTTATATATTTTATGTTTTAGTACATAATTTCTATTGTTATATTAATTTAAAAATGTTTATTATTTACACTAATTTAGTGATTTTTATTTGTAGGAATATTAATACATGGATCCGGGAATATTTACAGGTATTTTGGGAACTTCTGGGAAGACACAGGACGAGTAGGAGCATTGGCACCATGGCGCAAAAATTACATACAGTTTCCAGTGAGAATGGTGCCATGGCACCATTCATCAACACATTATGGTGCCATGGCGCCATAATGCAAGAAGACAATTGGCGCCATAGCGCCAAGTAATTGAAGGAGAATAATGAGGCGCCATGGCGCCACCAATATGCAGCATCATTGGCGCCACCTCATCATACAACCCGCCAGGCCAAAACTCCCGAGAGTTTGGTGCCGCAGCGCCCACTTAATGAGCCGCGACGTTGCGGGCTCGCGTTCCAGGTCTCGATTTTTAGGGTTTTCAGAAATCCTAATGATACCCTGACACTACTATAAATACAACTATTCTTCCAAACTCAAAGTGGAGGCTAGTTACAAAAATACAAAAGAGAAAGCAGGGCCGTGTAAAATTCCCGGGATCAGAAACAATGATTTATCCGATGATTCCCCATCCTATCTCTGCTGTTTCTTCATCTAGCATGCGGAACTAATTTCCCAAGCAAAGCTAAGGGCGAACTCTTGTACCCAACTCTTGTATTCTTGTTATTTGATTCATGAATGGTTTTAATTGATTAATAAAATTGTTATTCTATTCATCTCTTTATTCTATTGATTATTTGAGAACTATATTTTATTAGTTTACATATAGATTCAGTCATGCTTTTTTTTCTATGTGTTGTTGGTAAATTTGGTTTTATAGATTAAGGTTGTTTTGCGAGTTGATCTTCTACTGCAGTATTGCCCGAGGGTATATTGTCGTCGTTAGATAGGTTGTAACGATAACCTTGTGAGTTGTGAATGTAGAGAAGATTGAATGACAATTACCTTAGAACTTAAACTGGTGTAGAATTGAATATCTTCCAATTGTTGATTTGGGACGTGAAATCCTCAATTGTGTAATAACATGAATCAATAATGGAATATAGGTAATAGGTGCAAGAGGGGACCCTGATGCTTTGCTATCTTTCTCATTATTATTAAAATCTTTCAAGTCTTTGAATTCTTTAATTTTCCATTGTAATTTAATCTTTTCTTAAAAACAGTTATTGCTCAAAGTTCTTGATTTAGTGAATCAGTTTCCTTGTAACCATCTCTCTGTGGAATCGACACCCCAACTGTACTGCGATAACCGCGAGTCATATTTGGGCGTAATCAGCCGCCCCATTCAACTTTTCACTGAAGTATGCAATAGGTCTTTTCTCTTGCATCAATACCTTCCCAATACCTATGACACTTGTGTCACACTCTATCTCAAATATGCTCTCAAAATTAGGTAGTGCGAGAACTGGTGCACTGCATAACCTTTCCTTGAGAGTCTGAAAAGCACTCTCTTAAGCTTCACCACTGAAATCCCACAGTCTTCTTGGCTACCTCAGTCAAGGGTGCAGCTATGCTACTGAAATCCTTCACAAAGCACCTATAGAAACTCGCCAATCCATGAAAGCTTCTAACCTCAGACACTGTAGTAGGTGTTGGCCAATCCCTAATCGCTTTAACTTTCTCTTCGTCCACCTCTATGCCATCTGCATTCACTACAAAACCAAGGAAAACGACTTTATCCATGCATAATGTGCATTTCTTATAATTAGTAAATAATTTTTCTTTTCTTAAAATACCAAACACACTTTTCAAATGACCTATATGTTCATCTAAAGATTTACTATATACTAATATGTCATCAAAATAAACCACTACCAACTTCCCTATACATGCACACAACACATGGTTCATAAGTCTCATAAAAGTACTAGGGGTGTTTGTTAAACCAAAAGGCATTAATAACCACTCATATAGCTATACTTAGATTTAAAAGCAGTCTTCCACTCGTCACCTTCTCTCATACGAATTTGGTGATATCCACTCTTAAGGTCAATTTTACTAAATATTTTAGATCCATGCAGTTCATCTAAAATATCATCTAGCCTAGGAATGGGCTGTTGATACTTTACCGTGATATTATTGATGGCACGACAATCCACAGACATATGCCATGTCCCATCCTTCTTAGGCACTAATAACACCGATACATCACACAAGCTCATACTTTCTCGTACATAACCCTTCTCCATCAGCTCCTCAACTTGCCTATGAATTTCTATGGTCTCCTCAGGAATACTCCTATATGCGGGTCTATTAGGAATGACAGCTCCAGGCACGAAATCAATCTGATGTTCTATCTCTCAAATGGGTGGGAGCCCATTAGGTGTGTCCTCTGTGAGCACGTCTTCAAATTCCTGTAAAATGGAAGAAATAGAAACAGGAAGTGAATTGTTAGTGTTATTAAATAAAGAAAAATATGGTATGTCTTTATACACTAGCAACAATATGAGTTTGCTAGCTTTGTAGGCTCTCATCACTTCTCCCTCACCTAAATAAAAACTCTTTTTCACTCTCCATTTCTTCTCACTGTCTCCATCAGTACCATTTCCATTGGGTTTACTCTCGGTTATAATCCCAATGTTCCCCCACTCTCGGGTTTAGTTCCCATTTTTTCACTATTATCACTCTTACCCCCTCTAGGATGCGGCTTCTCTCCCTCTCTATTTTTGCTCTTTCCAACTGTAATTTGACTTGATCATCATGGACCTGTCTTGGTGTCAAAGGGTATAATGTAATGGGCTTGCCCTTATGCTGGATTGAATATTTATTTCGAAACTCATCATGTATCACATTCTTATCGAACTTCCACAGCCTTCCCAAAAGTATGTGGCCTGCTTGCATGAGTACCACGTCACACAACACCTCATCTGTGTAAGGTCTAATGGTAAAAATCAACAATACCTGCTTGGTCACTCTGACCTCACCACACTCATTAACCCACTGTAGCATATATGGCTTAGGATGTGGTAAACATGACAATCCTAATCTTGCCACTAATGTTGTGCTAGCCACGTTGGTGCAACTACCCCCTATGACTTCCCATTCACGCTACACCTTGTATGAAAAATATTCTCTCTCTGCTGCTCGGTCTCCTCCTCGATTATCTGTGCTGTCAATGCTCTCCTAGACACATGTGACAAGTTATCTAGTGGGTATGCTGCTCCCTAATTATCATTAGCTTACTCTAACGCAAACATCTTATATTCCACATTCTCATCTGTGGAATCGATATTACCATCATCCTTCATTACTATGTCCCATCCCTAAGCACTTAAAACACTTTACCTCCATGGATTTTGGAATTACCACTTAAGACTTAACCTTAAACCTACCCGCCTCCACTTCCTTCCCCTTACCAATATCACCATTGGGCTTATTGAAACCCTCATCTCTCCGCTCATTACTAGGCCAATTCCCGTTGGATAATTATGACCCATAGCATCACTATTTGTACAAAACATGATTTTGTTGTACAAATTAACTATGTGACAAAGGAAATTACTCTTTTATCATTTTTAATTGGATTACCAAGATTTATAAATAATAAAAGTCCATATGATTAGTACTGAATTAATAAGATGTGAGATAGTATTAATCCACGTAAGGTTTAATCATTAAAAAATCCCTAGTCGTAGTATTATCGAGACTGGACATCGATAATATGAAATAGACTAGTATTACACTTGTGCGTGTTATGGAAGCATAAGGACATTGTTCTTATATATTTGGGTATTGGATACTCATGCAAGTGTAATATGAGGTTCTGTTTACCGATGGTACAGAAACAGCTTCGCTCTGGATAAACCCCTTGAAATCCCATTGGTAGTATGACTATGTGTCTATGGGAGTCCGAATCCGGGTAGGTGTATTTGGTCTTAACCTGAGACTTGCATCGCTAATACTTGCGACAATCAGTATACTTTGGTTTTGGTCGTCTGGGGCTTCAACAGGTTCTGTGTACGCGCCTCTCCTGGGTATACTGAGAGTCGTAGTGTATTGGGTGTGATGTCATGATGGAAGTATCACTTCATTCATATGGAGATGGTGATCACGCAGGATACAGAACTGGTATTCTTGTATGCTACAGCTATCGAGATAATATGACAAGGTCATGATTGTCCAATTATAGAGACTAGTTTCCAGAGATCCGATATATGCTTCGTACGGGGCAGACACAATTCCAACCTCAGGCCTAGCATGTGACATTCGATACTGGATCGTAAAACGCAATACTGTGAATACTATGCCCGACGAAGATTATATATTCCTATAAAGAATATTTCTGGAGAATTGGGTAGGCACGATGCTTTGCTAGAAGCCAACCATGTCTTATAAATCGGTACGAACGTGGTACCGGTGTAGGCACTGTATTTTTGCATATAAGTCTCGATGATGAGTCTCGTATGGAGACACTACCTCTTTGCTTGTGAAAGCCGCGGGAAACGGACGTCGGAAGGGTAAAGTTGGAAATTAGCATTTGGTTGGATTAACTCGCTTGTTTCGCTTCGGGTTCGCTTGTTGGACCTCTATTTTAAAACACATCTCACAAATTAAATAAATTAAAACATATAAAATACATCTCACAAATTAAATTAAAACCAATTAAATTGAACTTAAATTAAATTAAATTAAATCACATTCACAAATTAAATCAAAATCAAAATAAATCACATTCCTAATTTAATTAAATCACCTACCAATTTAAATAAATCATATCCTTAATTAAAAAGAACAAATCAAATCAATTCCCCTAATTAAAGATTTTCTCTATCATATAATAACTAAAAATATCTCTCAATTAATACACAAATCCTATTCCTTCTCCAACAAGGTAAACCCCTTCCTTTGGCCTATAAAAAAGAACCCTTAACCCATATATTCAACCCCGGCTGATCCTCATGAGAACACAAAGAAAATAACCAGCCCTCTCCACACGCATTCACTTCTCAATCCCCCACGCCTCTCATTCTCTCTCTAAAAACCCTATTCTCTCTCTTCTCTCTCCCTTCTCTTTCTAAAAACCCTAAGCCTTAAACTGACCCTCAAATAACAACCCTCATCCCCACGGCAAACCCTAATTCACGTAACCACACAACTCACAAATTGTAATAAACCTGCCCAACACAAACCCTAAAACCTAAACTTCTCTCTTTCTCGCTCATCTTCCTCTCCCATTTTCTCGGCTCCCATAAAACAACCAGACTTCACGTTCAATGATAACAACAAGCCGAACAACCCTAAACACCCTTCTCGGCACAGTCACACCACGTAGCCATCAGCCACAAACCTTCACAGCCTACCCACTCACGCCCCTAAGCACCTACCCCTCACTGCCTCACGCCATAAGGCTTGCCACCTAGCCATTGCACCCACCTGACGCCATGAGCCATAAACACTCAGCACACACTCACGTTGCACCCTCAATTAGCGCCAAATAGCCATTCAATCAGCCCCTTTCAACACGTCACTGCATTCAACCTCAACGCCTCAAGCCTTCATCCTTCACTTTCCAGCCACGTTCAGCGCATTATCCAGCCCTCAACAGCGCCACCTGCCAACCTCAACTCATAGCCTCAACACATAACGACTACACTGCCAAACGCCACTAGCCACGCACAAATTGCACACACTACCCATATCTTTGCCAATTCACGCCTGCGCACCAGCCCATCATCAGCGCACCAGCTCATCATAGACAAAGCAGCCTCAATGCAATTGTCTCCATCCCTCACTCATCAATACACACATCCCCTAGCAGCCAAACTGTCGCATAACCTCACTAAAATTGTCCCTAAACTGCCGTGAAAACCCTATGAAACTGTCGCATATTACCCTCACAAACACTCCTAAAACAGTCCCCAAAAACTGTAAAAAAACAGTCCCTAAACTGCCTCACGAAACCTACAAACTGCACCTAAGAAAACTGCACAGAAACTGCCCAGAAACTGTCCAGAAAACTGCCAAAAATAGTCCAAAAAAACTGCTTCCTTACCACTGAAAACCGTGACCATAAACAGCAGCGAAGTGGAGTGAAAACAGCAGCCCAAACAGCGAAACAGCGAGGAAAAACATTGGATGAGCGAACCAGAAAAGTTGCGGAACATCAACTCTTTCGACGGCTGTGTAACGCCCTTTAGTGAGACGATAAAAGAGGTTAGACCTGAGGGCACCTTCTTTATTTATTATCTTTCATTTCTTTTATTTATTTTAATATATAATCGTATGAGAGTCATTTATTGAGGCATGATGTGAATGTTGGATGAGCGGAATATGTGTTCCCTTTTGTGGTATATCGGATGGAAACTCGGACGTAAATTCCGTAGCCGATTCTGAATGGACGGTAGTACGGTTTGTACTCGGGATACAATGCCACGTACCACTTAAGAGACACGTATTTCGTCTCATCTAAACTTATATTTGAGCATGCTATAGTTCTTAGATTATTTATTCGATATTTAAAGCATGATTTAGTTTAGTTTATTATTTATTTTCAAAGCATGGTTACATTGTTTTAGGCATGATATTTTGTTTTGTTTATGTTTATGTTTGAATAGTTATTTGTTTATTTTGGTTTAATGGTTCAATGTGCTCAATGTGTGATGTTGCGTGTTTTCCATTTAAAGACTTACTTTCAAGCATGCAAACTTAGACAAGGAGTTATTTTGATGAATGCGTATTAGATCTAAGTTATCCTTAAGCATATATGTTGAGTAGATTCGGTTAGTTTATTGAACAAATCATATCATCACAGCGACATAAGTAATGGACCATTCCGAACCTAATGGTTTAAGGTCTTCCCTTGCGAGGGGTGAGTGTGGCCTTAAATCTTTGTCCTAGTTCACATTGGGTGGCGACTCCATGTTATTTCTCCAGTTTAGTTCCTTGCGAGCTATTCCGTACTCCCAACTAAGCCGTGAGCCTAGAACAGCGTCGTCAATATTCTGTGTCCTACAATCGGGTACGCATATACTTGGATAGTCCGATGACCGTATTTACTGCGAACATATCCAGTGATATCTTGGGTCGCTTCCCGAAAATTCACCGATGAGATTTGAATCGAATAAAATTAATCTGGGATTAATTATGAGAGAGGAAAAATTAATCTGGGATTAATCACGACAAGAATTAATCTGGGATTAATTATCAGAGAAAGAATTAATCTGGGATTAATTACGTCGAGAATTTATCTGGGATTAAATTCGTCGAGAAGAGAGAATGCGATTAATTTGGAATTAATCGGTAAAATAAATTTAATGGTGAAATTAGATTTTACTATTTAATTTATTTAATTGGGCTATAATAATATATTAGATATATTAAATGAAATCGGATTTCAAAGTGGAATTAAAATTGGATTTTAATTCAAGCGAACGAATTAATTTAGAATTAATTCGTAAGCGACTTACATAATAATATTGCGATGCATTATTATTTAATTAAATTGGATTTAATTAAGTCGCAACGGAAAATTCGTTTAATTCAGAATTGAGCGAACCCGAGCCCAAGTGATGTTGCATGTTGGATTACCCGAATTAAATTTTGAATTTAATAAGTGGTGGGACCCACTTCACTTACATCATCAAGTTAGACTAATGATGGAAGTTGGTATTGGCAAGCTGTTGGTTGAGTGAAAGGCTTGGTTTACTTGCATTTCACTCTAACCAAAACCAAGACACCACTTGGCTATTTAACAAATGAATTTTGGAAATTTGTGTGTGTGGTTACTATTTACAGCAACACAAAAATTTCTCTCTTTCCTTTACTGCAGTGGGAGTGAACTTCCTCCTTCTTTTTTTTTGAGTTTTGTTGCAAAACCAAGTGAGCTAACACTCAAAGGAATCAAATGAGGTGATAGGGAAACCAACCCATGAGTTTGGAAGTCATTTCAAAGGCTTGGAAGCTTCAACAACAAAGAAAAAGTCTTGAACTTCATCTGATCAAAGTGAGTATTTCCGCAACTCTTTTGATTTTATTCACACACATATCACTCTTAGACGATCTTGGCATGTTCTAGAAACACTAACAATGGTATCAGAGTGATCTAAGTTTGATTTGGAATTCTAGGGTTCTTAAACTTTAATTTGGGAATTTTTTGTTTGGAGCTTGATTTTCTTAAATTAATGATTTGGTTGAGCTTGGATGATGTTTAATTGGATTTGTATGTTATTGATTTTGTGAAAAATTGATTAGATTAATTTTCCCCAATTTCACATGCTTAGCCGAATTAATACCCTAGGAAAGCTCATAGGAATTTTTGAAATTTGACATATTAGATGTGTTGTTGGCATGATAGAAATATTGAATGTTGATTTAATTAGATTGAAATCAAATTGAATGATTTTATATGCCTTAGCCGTGAGCCTTGATACATGTTATAAGATTGATTTTGCTTCAATTTGTATTGGACATGAATTGGAAATGTAAAGCATGATTAATTGAATTAATTAGTGTTTTGGAAGCATTAGATTAATTAATTAATTATGGTAATTACACTTGAATTGAATTAATTTGTAATTGGAATAATGAATTAATTTAATTGTTGTATTTGGGCTTAATGGGCTTGGTTGGGCCAAGTTTGGTTTAGGATAATTGGTTGGATCCAATTGTGCCTAAAACTATTTCCATAAAGTCCAAATATAATAATTGGGTCCTTAAAAAATTTTAATTGGGCCTAAAGGGCCTAAATTGATTTTTGGCATAGGGTGATTCCTAATTGGGCCTTGTCATCTTGGGTTTGACCCATAATTGCTAAAGCCCATGTCTATAGAATTAATTAAAAGCCCATTGGACTTTAATTAAAAAAATATCGGATACTAATTAGGCCTTTGAGACCCATAAAGATTGGATTTGGAATCCAAGTCTAAAAGGCACTATTAAAAGTGTAATAACTTAATTTGGAATTAAATATTAATTAGTATTGGATACAATTTAAATTAGATTTAAAATTATAGTTTGATATAATTCAAGAATACTTACTTTGAGTATTTATTCTTAAACGAGTTGGACTCGCGCAAATCAAATCGTTGTTTGAACATTGGATGGTCATTAATCAAAGATTAATTAATTGGATTAGATTGATTGATAACATGCTTCGTGTGAATACTTGGATGTATGTCTGAATAATGTATATCGGATAGATATTAGAGGGGTGAGGGCAATTTTGGAAATTATTGTAATAAATTTAGAATTTATTAAATTGGACCTGTATGTCCAGCCTATTACCTCTTTTCTTATTGTATTTCTCTTCTCACCTCAATGTAAATGAGGTTTCTTTAGAAGTATTATGTAATTGGGTAGAAGTATAAATAGTGCTAACGGGAGAGAGTAAAGTGAGAGATTTGTTCAAGGAACAAGTTTGTTATATATCCATCCGAATATCATTATTAAATTTTTCCGCACCTTATTATGCTTTTAGAATGCATGCTTAAGGGTGTATGATGAGACCTAATCAAAGATAATAATTTGGTTGCCAAATCGCGACAAAAACCCTCAATAAATATTAAGCGATTTCCTTCCATTGAGTGATTCTCTCTCAAGATCCAGGATTGACATTGGTTTGTTGGCCAAAGTCAAAACCTTTATCCATCGCGGATGTGTTTTAATCATGAAGGCTTTATTCCATATCGTACGCTTTGGGCAAGTTGTGATTTGTTGGCCAAAGTCAAGGTCACTTCTTGTTTATCGGCCTCAATTACAAAGCTTTCCCACTATCAATGGGTCACGCTTAACTAGAATCATTAAGCTTGTTGAGCCAAAGCCAAGGCTTAGTTAATTTAGAGGAAAATGTTAAGAAATATATTGGATAGATTGGCATATATTGGATATATGTTTCGGACTTGGAAGTCCACCTACTGGATCTAGGAATTGGATTGGATCCAATTGATCTTAGAGATCTACCAAATTAAGTTTCATACAACTTGTTAGCTAAAGTCAAGGTTGTGTATTATTTAATGGGATCCTAGCCCACTAGGAAACTATGTTTCCCGAGTACTCCACAGAGGGTTAGAGGCTCGCCGAAAAATAGTGGGAGACAAGTATTAAATTTACAATTTCGTTTAGATACTTGCCAATACGCGCTCATTTCATTTTCCTTCATTAATTATTTATTAATAAATATATTAGTTGGACTAATATTCAATTGTTGTTTTAATTGAACAGTTGGACTGTATTCAAACTACTTCATTTATAGTTGATTATATAATTGGATTATAGTAATCAATATATTTGAATTTAATCGATCATTTATAGTTGGTTATATAGTTAGATTATAATAATCATTACATCTGATTGTACCTGAAATCGTTGATTAGATAGTTGGACTATAGCAATCAGATGACTTGAAAAATTAACGTCAAATGACATAATTTTAGGTGAAAAATGTCTTTTTACGGCTTCAATTTTCAAATTGGGAATAGAACCTCAGGATAGTCCTGGGAGTCGAGAAGTTACTTTATTTGATAGAGTGATATCTCGGGCCTAAGCCCAGAGTTGAGAAAATAGTAGAGCATGAGTTTTGGAAGACTTATCGTGATGAAAACTTTAGTGTTCAATCTGTTATGCTTGCCGCAATGACTCTTTAATTTCGTCATCAGAACTAAGGATTAGATCCTTATACCATGATGTTGAAATTAAAGGATCTTCATAGATCTATTCTTAGATCTTAGAAGTACTAATTGCAATAGAAAACTCTTGGAGAGTTAATGGCTATGCTCAAGAAGACAAAGCCAGAGTTTGTAAAAGGGCAAGAAGCGCAAGACACATTTTACTTCGACATCCTAGATGGCCAGGGCTCGGCCGAAGGCTTCTGGGGTGTGAAGAAAAAGGGCAAGGCTAAATCGTCATAGTCTTTTAAGAAGACAAAGGACATACCTCAAGGTGTCTACCTAAACTGTGGCAAACGGGGTCATTGGAAGCGTGACTGCCGTATGGACAAGTCAGACATGAAGGAAATGAAGATGGACAAGGCTCCGACTTCATGTATGTTTGTTACAAACATGTCCACTGCTGGTTTTAGAATTGGATTTTATATACTGGATGCGGTACATAAATATATGTACTGATGTGCGAAATCTGCTGATTAGCAAGAGACTGACTTTAGTTGAGATCGACCTATGAGTAGGAAATGGGATGAGAGTGGCTGTTTTAGCTGTGGGAACCTAAGTTTTGGAACTGCCATTTGGGCATGTACTTGAATTAGGAGACTGTTATAATGTACCTAGTTTGATTAGAAATATTATCTCTATATCTAGTTTAACCCGTTGTGGGTATACCTGTTGGTTTCTATTTAGGTCCCAAGATCATCAAACAAGCATTAAATATGTGTGAATACAAATCAAAGAAGTTGCGGAATACTTACATCGATCGGTTGAGACGATTTGATGAAGAACAAAAATGATTTTGCCCCTTCCAAAAATGCCACTGCAGTGCAGATTTTTATCCTCCAAAAGTCAGATTTTGATCCAAAGTTTTGAGCTCGAATCTTCGTCAAACGATTCCCGGCTTGTGGGTGAGTTTCCCTAACACCTTCGTATGACTCTCGGAGTGCTAGCTCTCAAGTATTTTACAATAAAAACACTCAAAAATGGCTCACCATTTTCGGCCAACCATGGCAGTTCATAGCCCCTTGGGCGTGAACGTGAGGGAGGGAAAGAGAGATGAAAGAGATGAGTTAAGTTGGTAAATGGTGAATAAACATTTCATTTATATATTTTCTAAAATAAACAAATGAATTTCCATTTAATTTAACTTTCAAAAAGTCAAATATACCAACTTTAATTAGCTTGAGTGTTCCACACTCCAAAATCAAAATCCATCAACTCATATCAACTTAAATAAAGTGACATGTTGTCAAGTCACATCACTCAAAATGACAAGTGATTTAACGCTTGATGCGACTAATGATTTGATGCTTAATGTGACTTGTGTTCCGCACACGAATTCGAAACGTGAATGCGCTCGCAATCACTCTCGGGCTCGGGTTCGCTAATTCCTAATTAGCAAATTTTCCGTTGCGTCATAATTAAATGATTACGCCTAGCGAATTCACTATTCACGTCGCTAACGAATTAATTCTAAATTAACTCGTTCGCCCGAATTAAAATCCAATTTCAATTCCACGTTGAAATCTGGCGTGATAATTTTGTATCTACCGCAAGTGCACGGTGTCAAGTTTTAGTATGAATGAGTAGAGTGTCGAACCCACAGGGATTGCGTTAACTCGCACTAAGTACTATAATTATTAACCTTAGCCCTATCTAGACAAGGAAAAATCAGATTTGAACTTGAAATAAAAACCAACACAATGCTAATTAAATGTAAAAGATTTAGAACTAAATAACACGAAGGGAGAATGAATCCTAGAGTTTGATTTCACCTAGCCATCCACAATGTAATTATGCATCCATTTATCTCATATCAAATTCCAAGTTTGTAAGCCAAAACCATAAATTTCTCCATTCTTTCTCTCGAACACCAATGGAGGTATTGTCAAGTGTCAATAATCAATATCTCTATAGACTTCAACAATTAACAATTGATTAAAACGGTGATTCTTATTAACTGCTTTCAAGAGTTATAAATTCTCTCGAACCTTATAACATTCTTGATTATATTTCTCAATTCCTACTCAAATCTCCTCTCTCGAGTGACAGATCTAAGTATAAAATCA